>JAMPIV010021254.1:0-175952 GCA_024509875.1 Oreohelix idahoensis | reverse complement strand
ATAATCCTTATACCCATTATAAAACCAATACATCTTAATACCAAAAAAATTAACTTAAAAAAAAAAAATATACATAACAAACATATTTCTTCATACTACCTCATCTCAACTTAAAACTCCTCCACATAAAACAATAATAACTCATTCCTATCACATACTATCATACCTAATCTCTCAACTTAACATTCTAAACATATTCCATCATTACATCCCTACCCAAAACCCCCAACAACTCCAATCTATCCCAACATACCCAAATCCCCTCCCAATTATCCACTTTTACTATGATTTAATAATCCAAACCTTATCAAATACCCACACCCCCCACCCCCCCCCCCCCCCCCCCCCCCTCCCCCCATCATACCTCTTTTGCTACTACCAATTAAACTACTCTTAAATTACACCTTTTTATTTTTCCCCTTATTACCATCCACTCCGCCCACCACCTCCCATTATTTTAGAAAATAACTATAGATTGTACCAACATCACACACGTGAACCTTTATTTATTCATTCGCACATATATACACTCAATCCAACCCGCCCCCCTCCCCCCCCCCCCCCCCCCCCCCCACCCCCCCTAATCACCCACTATACTACCCACTTCCATTATCCACTATCTCACTCCTCACTCTCTCTCCCGCGGCTCGCATCCACTTCCACACCACCCCCCATATAGAGATCTTATCCAACTGATGATGTGATGATGTCATGCATTCCATCCCACTTATATTTATCACTTTTTGGTCGGATATCATCTATACCGGAAATTAAAATCATTCACTCATAATCACCCCACCTCTTTCACATATATGGTGGACCAGCTATCTGGGTTTTGTGAACTAAGAAGTCCTCTTTTCATCGATGGATCTTCTTGTTTTCCATATATGAACTTTAATATTTAAGGCCAGAATGTTTAATTGAATAAAGTGGCAGTTTGTTTATTTTCATAAAAAATAACTTTGCCATTACTGTAAAACTGAGCCTATTTTGCA
Organism: Oreohelix idahoensis; assembly: GCA_024509875.1. NCBI lineage: Eukaryota > Metazoa > Mollusca > Gastropoda > Stylommatophora > Oreohelicidae > Oreohelix > Oreohelix idahoensis. The sequence goes on along the minus strand of JAMPIV010021254.1, from coordinate 174,957 downwards.
ACACATACTATCATACACATAATTTATATATATATTTATGTTTACATGTTATTTGTTTGTATAGTATGTTAGTTTCTATGTCAGCGGGTTGTGTTAGCTGTGGAGACTGTAATTATTGTTATTTTTGTAATATTTCTTTGTTCTTTAGTTTTGTTTTGATTTGTTTGTAATTTGTTGGTCTAACCTTTTCTATCTTTCAGTTCTATTCACAATTTATATTCATATATTGTGACGTCATTTGTGTTGTTATTCTTTGCAGATTCAGTGATTATTTTCATTGATTTCCCTATTTAATTTATTTTGATTTCTGCAAATGTTCTTGTATTGTCAGTCCTATTTGTACTTTATGTATTCTGTTGGTTGACATATGTTTTATATAGGTATATTTCATAAGACACAATTGCCTGTGCACTGCACTTGGATTATGGTATAAACCAGTACCTGATTATTATTACTATTATACAAGACCTTATTAAAGGCTTGTGACCCACAGATATTGGGATAGTATACTGATTAATCAAGTCATTGAGAACTTGTGGTATTATTATTGATTCAGGTGATTAGTATTATTGTTAGACATCATGGCTACATTAGAATACTTCATTACACAAGGGAAAGCCTTTGATAAGACTGGTCAACAATTAGAACAATGGGCAGTTGCTCAATATGACAAAGCATTAGCTGCAGAAGAGAGAAGAGCTATGGCAGAAGAGAAAAGATTAGCTGCAGAAGAAAGAAAAGCTATGGCGGAAGAGAAAAGATTAGAAAGAGAAGCTGAGGCTGCTGCTGAACAAAAGAAATTGCAGATGCAGGTGGAGGAAAGGAGATTTGAAGCTGAACAAAAAAAATTAGAAAGAGAAGCTGCGGCTGAACAAAAAAGATTAGACAGTGAAGCTGAAAAAAAAAGATTAGACAGGGAAGCTGAACAAAAAAGATTAGACAGGGAAGCTGAACAAAAAAGATTAGACAGGGAGGCTGAACAAAAAAGATTAGATGCTGAAGAGAAAAAAGCAATAAGAGAACATGAATTTGAGTTGGAGAAATTGAGATTGACAAGTATGAGTAATGTTAATCAGGCATCTAGTGGTAATGGTAAACCTTCTACTTACAAGGTTAAGGTTCCACCGTTCAATCAGTCCAGTGACGATATTACATTCTGGCTGGATAGATTTGAACGTTCTTGTCGTACACATAATGTGGATAAATCACAATACGCTAATCAATTATCAGAAAACTTGAAAGGTGAATCTTTGACTAGATTATGCCTTGTAGGAGAAGCAGATAAGGATAATTATGATGTCATTAGGGCGGCTTTGATAAAAAAAATATCAGCTAAGTGAGGAAGGCTATCGCCTTTTATTTAAAACGATGGTACCTGAGACGGGTGTAGAATTCTCAGAATTCACTGCAAAGGCACGTCTCACAGTTGATCGTTGGATTGAGCTTTCCAAAACAGAAAAAACGTATGAAGGACTTATGGATTTGTTGCTCAGAGATAAGATTATGTCATGTGTGAACAAACCTTTCCTTGAATTTATACATGAGCGTAAACCCAAATCTCTAAAAGAAATGGAAGAATATTGTTCCCAATATGTCACTGCACACCCCGACGTGACTTTTGGCAACACTAAGATTAAGGAGAGTATGCCAGTTGCTTCAGCATCACCATACAATCCCAATTATTCACACAGATTTCAGGGACCTCAAAACAGATTTGATAAAAAAGGTAACCATAATAGTTATCAAAACCAAGGTAACCAATCATTTCAGGGTTCTTCTTCAAAGAACTGGAGACGACCTGATAGCTCTCGATACAGGGGTGGTCATAATTATAGGAATTTCCGTAGAGGAAGTAATTATAGAAACTATCAGGGTTATCCGTCTTGGAGTCAACAAGATCATAATTACAGAGATACTCATTATAATGAATATGATAATGGTAACCAAGGGAACTATGACTCAAACCCAAATAGGGGTTACAATAGAGGTAACAATAACTACAGAGGTGATAATAACCGAGGTAGATCTCAAAACAAAAGACATAAACCACATTTTCAGGCAAACTCTGTACAACAAGAGTCCCATGAAGCTTATAAACGGAGTAAAGATAATAATGATGCTAGTAATATGGCATGTGCCGCTTTTGATTTTGGGAGAGCATCTCAGTGCCCCCAATGGAAAACGTTATTTGAGCCAACCACAGTGTCTACTTTAAGCTGTGGCCATCCTCTTCCTGCTCTTCCAGCATCAGTCGCGCATGATGGAAGAGGTTCTCTTGTCTTACATAAGGGTTTAGTGAATAACAATCCAGTCTCTGTGCTATTTGATTCTGGATGCACCACAATTGGTGTTAGGCAGTCACTCGTAGATCCTTCCCGTGCCACTGGACAAGTAGTCAAATGTGTAACATTTGGCGGCACATTAGAGAAATACTCTACTGCTATCATTAGGATTGCTACTCCTTTCTTTACAGGAGATGTACACGCATGTCTTCTTCCGAATCCGATCGCTGACCTCATCATCGGTCGCATTCATGGAGTCAAGGAATGCACTCCGCAACAAATTTCCACGTGGGAAAGGCAAAACATGCAGATTGCTAACGCTGTAGTCACTAGAGCTCAGGCTCTTAATATGCCTCAAACTTCATCTATTGAAGATAATGAAGTGCATAACCAAGATAATCCCTTGGTAATTTCTCGTGACTCGTTTATAAAACAGCAAGAAGATGATCCCACTCTGAAGAAATTCTTCATTCTTGCAACTAAAGGTGATCCGAATAAGGACACAAGTCGTAAATCGTGGATTACAAAGAAAAATGGCGTACTTGTACGTATGGTTCAAGACTCCATTACGTCAAGTCATTCTCAAATCCTGGTTCCCAAGAATTTGAGAGTTAAAATTTTGCAGCACGCTCACGACTCTCAGTGTGCTGGACACATGGGTTTTTCCCGTACTAAGTCAAGAGTCCTTGCGGCTTTCTTTTGGCCATTGGTAAACAAGGACATACGTATTTATTGTCGATCTTGTAAAGTATGTCAGGAAGTTAAATCCAAAGGTCCACGGCATGCTGCACCCATTCAGGCGGCGGACATTCCTATTCGGCCGTTTCAAAAAATGGCCATAGACATTATTGGTCCATTTAAGATCAAGTCTGCCAGAGGACATCAGTTTATCTTGACGTGTGTTGATATGTGCACACGTTGGCCAGAGGCTATTCCTCTGAAGAGCATTACTACTGCTGATATTGCAGATGCTCTTTGGCTTATATTTTCTCGTCTGGGGTTCCCCGGAGAGATATTGTCAGACCATGGCACCCAACTAATATCAGATACCATGTCTCAAGTAATGTCTACTCTGCAGATAGATAGATCTTTAAGTAGTATCTACCATCCATGTCTAATGGTATGGTCGAACGCCTTAATAGAACACTTAAAAACTTACTGGGGAAGATAACTGAGGATCATCCTCAAGACTGGGACAGAGTTTTACCTGCGGCCCTCTTCGCTTACAGAGAGGTACCCAATGAACATACGGGATTTTCTCCCTTTGAACTCGTCTTTGGCGCGCGTCCTCGTGGCCCTATGTCGTTGCTTCACGATCTCATAACATCTGACAATATTGACGATGACACAAAGTCATCCTACGAATATGTCATCGCGTTGAGACAAAAAATTATCGAAGAATGCAAATTAGCAACTTCTTCTTCTGAATTTGCGAAACAGAAGGCAAGGCAATTTGCCAATAAGAAGAGATGCTTACGACAACTTTGTCCTGGTGACAAAGCATTTGTATTACTACCTTGTAGGGAAAACAGATTACTTATTTCTTGGAAAGGTCCGTACGATATAATATGGAAAATTTCCGATGTCGACTATATTGTCGATATTGATGGGAAGCATAAAACCTTCCACATCAATATGCTTACTGAATTCCATGAACGTCCGGATTATTTGCAACCCATTTTCCAAGCAACGGACAATTCTCCAGTACAACATGGTCATTACTCATCACTGTCCGTGATACAGGATGAGGAAACAAGTTTTTCAGATGTAAATCTTCCTCTTCCAATGATCCCACTTCATTCCAGTGAATCATGGAAGAACGTTACTGTCTCTCCTGATTTGTCTCTAGGAGAACAGCGACAAGTTTCAACTATGTTGCAAACATTTCAGGATGTACTCACTGACATCCCTGGACAAACGAATGTCATTCAACATGACATTGTTCTAACTGACCATACTCCTATTAGGGTTAGACCTTATCCTATACCTATACATTTTCAAGCACAGGTCGAGAAAGAGTTGGATGAGATGATAGATTTGAAAATAATCGAACCATCCACCTCTGCATATTCTTCGCCGATGGTTATTGTGCGTAAAAAAGACAATAACATACGTCTTTGCGTTGACTATCGAAAATTGAATCAAGTAACGAAGTTCGATGCCGAACCTATGCCTTTACTGGAAGAGCTACTTACTCGACTCTCCAAATCTCATTTTTTCACTAAACTTGATTTGTCTAAAGGATATTGGCAAGTTCCTTTATCTGAACGCGCCAAACCTCTCACGGCTTTTTCAACACCTAGAGGTTTGTTCCAATGGAATTTTATGCCTTTCGGTCTTATGAACGCACCAGCTACGTTCGTACGCATGATGCGCCGAATCCTATCTTATCGGTCAGATGTCATTGCATATCTAGACGACATCTGTCTTTTCAGCGATACTTGGGAAGATCACTATTCAGGGTTAGATGAATTGCTGTCTACTTTGCGTGAGCACAACCTGACAGCGAAACCCTCTAAAGCCTATATTGGTTTTAGCGAAATTTCTTTCCTAGGCCACCGAGTTGGTCATGGTTTCCTAAAGACAGATGACCATAATACTAGTAAGATACTTAACATCTCAATCCCTAAGACTAAAAAACAGGTGAGAAGTCTGTTAGGTCTTATTCAATTTTATGGCAGATTCATTCAGAATCTATCCTCTATCATGGCACCTCTCTCAACACTTCTAAAGAAAGGTTCGCCTAATGTGGTCCACTGGTCTCAGGAATGCCAATGCTCTCTGGATAAGATTAAAACACTGTTTTCAACACCACCTATTTTAGTGCTACCCACTAAAGATAAGACATTCGTTCTTCGTAGTGACGCTTCATCCACTGGGATTGGAGCGGCACTAATGCAAGAGTACTCTGGAACTCTGCATCCTGTAATGTATATTTCCAGAAAACTTAATGCGGCAGAAAGGAATTATTCGGTTTTAGACCGTGAGCTATTAGCTATGGTTTGGTCGATCCTCAAACTACAGAGATTCCTTCTAGGCGCACATTTCATAGTAGAAACCGACCAAAAAGCTCTTACTGCTATACAGAGTAAGAATTTGAAGACTCGAGGTCTACTCGATATGCAATTGCTCTTCAACCTTTTCACTTCTCTGTGCGAGCTATTCGTGGATCAGATAATGTGATGGCAGACATTCTGTCAAGATGCCCACATGATTCCACATAACTATTAGGGCTTAGACTTCTTGATATGTCTAGTTCTATAGTAGTTCCTTTTCTATATCATGATAGATACACATTTGTAATTTAATAATATAATGATTGTATCACTACATAGCGGTTCATTGATGTTTATTCACCGCTGTGCTTTGATGATTTTTTCTTCATAAATCATAAATTTAAGATATCTAATACGAAATGATGATATGAATTTTTTAGGCATTGTGTAATTGCCAGAATTGTATTATACTTTGATGACACCTTCCTGGAAAAATATACTTGTAGAGAAATAATTTCTCTCAGTTTATGAGACACATTCTCACCAGTCGCTCCATAAGTCGACTTAGCCTCATATTAGGCGTTATAGGTATTCCTAATATTTTCATCTGCGCATTATTCATGCGTTGTGAGCCTATTGTACGTTGCTCCTAGATGTATTTCAAAAAAAAAAAAAAATGTTCCATTTTTTTTTTCCCGGGAGGTGTGGTAAGACTGTTACGTGCAGTCTTTGATATCTTACAATATTATACATAGGTAATTTTTTAGTGCTTAAGGAAAAGTCATTATTGAGTTACTTCCCTTGAAAGTTGTGTCGGCTTTTTCGATCAAACTCCGCGGATAAATCCAGTTTTCTGCGATTTATTCTTTGTTTGGGTAGTAATAGATTGTTCTTGCTTCAGAATATCTATGGCCTGAATTTATGTGTATTGTTTGTCTGAGTAGGACGAGTCTGTCTTATATCTGTATATCTTTACATATCTAAGTCGAACTATATGTTCTGTTGTCTCTAGGGAGGTCAAAGGCTATTCGGCGGATGTGTCGCTAGGGTGTGGTGTGATTTGGCTTCGTCCTGATAGGGACTGTGTTTCCTATGTCGGCCTGTCGCCGGGGAAAAAGTGATCTCAGTATTTGTGGGGAAAGTGATAGTCGTCTAGACCTATCGTGTATGCTTTACCCCAGTGTTTATTCGTATTGCCAAGGAATGGCAGTTTCATATTTCTTATACCAAGGTAATCCAAGATACTTTTATGAACTCTCGTACGAAGCCACCATTTTCGATAAGAGAATATATTTGACTCGATGAAAACGACTTCGATTCCTAGCAGCACTATATTCTGTAGAATGCAGTCAATTGTTCATGATCAAATCTACAGAGCAATGCAATGTTTTATGAATGACTAACTTTAGGACAGATTCATTATCTGTATCCAAACGTGAGTGACAGCTCACGAGTGAAGCCATCTTGGAACCATACATGTAGTGACTTTCAAGAAGAGAAAAGGGGATGCCCGTATTATCGCTTGTTTAGTCCAGAGATCACTGCTACACATGAGAACCCTTTATCAGCGGTTCAATATTATTATATGAAAAAAATATGTGCTGAACATTATGTGGGAGAATCGTCGCTAAACGAGATTAGGTTTAGAAGCCATCTGAAATATTGTTTATAAGCTGACGTGCTCAGTCAGTGAAGTCAGATGATATATATGTATGGGCGATACTGAGTGCTTGGCTACTGACAGTCCATTATACAATTATTCTACATGAGTGCCCATGTAACATTGCAAGACCATTTATCCACTGTACTATGATGTATTATGCCAACCTGTGATTTGTCACTATCTGTGCTGTCGAGTGTGTACGTCCAATTAAACTTTAGTAAAGGTACACAGTCGTTGGTGTCGATGACTTCCAGCCATACATGAGTGTGAGAAAAGAACATTTTTTTGTCAACACCACGAACCTTTATTATCATTCGCACATTATACACTCAATCCATGTCTACACACCACTGCGTAGGTCAAGCTGACATTCCATACACTACAGTGGAGCAAACAACACCATAGAGATCTTATCAACTGATGATGATGATGTCTGCTTCCATCCACTTATATTTATCCTTTTGGTGGATATCATTAACGGGAATAAAATATTCAACTTTATCCAACTTTATCAGAGGGCTTATATAAAGAGATAGCGAGCGGCAAACAGGCCAATTTGAAGATTCAGACGAGACGAGAGAGAAACGAAGTTAGGCTAGCCCTGTGTCGGTAGAAGAGGAACTGCACTGTGACCTGTACACAGCTTTCATCGACTTGACAAAGGCGTTCGACACGGTCAGTAGAGAGGGTCTATGGAAGATCATGGCAAAATACGGCTGCCCAAAGAAATTATCTCAATAGTGCAGCAGCTGCATGATGGAATGCAGGCTAGAGTTCAGGAAAACGGTGAGCTATCGGAGCCTTTTCCAGTCTCAAATGGAGTTAAACAAGGGTGTGTACTTGCACCGACTCTTTTCAGTATCATGTTTTCTGCTATGCTGACTGATGCTTTCAGAGACGGGGACACAGGAATCGACATCAGATATCGTATTGATGGAAAATTGTTTAACCTTAGGAGGCTTCAAGCAAAAACCAAGGTCAAATCACACACCATCAGGGATCTTCTGTTTGCTGACGATTGTGCCCTCAGTGCTGGCTCAGAGGCTGATCTGCAGCGTAGCGTTGATAGATTCTTCGAAGCCTGCTCCAACTTTGGGCTTACCATCAACACGGGGAAAACAGAAATCATATACCAACCAGCTCCTGGCACAATTTATACTGAGCCAGTCATCAATGTAAATGGTGAGAAACTGAATGTTGTGAACAGGTTCACATACCTTGGTAGTACACTATCCCAGAACATCGTCATTGATGATGAGGTGAACACCAGGATCTCCAAAGCCAGCAGCACATTTGGCAGACTATACACCAACGTTTGGCATCGAAGTGGCATTAGTCTACAGACAAAGCTGAAGGTATACAGAGCTGCGGTGCTTCCAGTGCTGCTTTATGCATGTGAAACATGGACTGTATACAGGCGCCACGTAAAAAAGCTCAACCACTTCCATACAGTCTGTCTCAGGAAGATAATGAACATCAAATGGCAAGACAAGATCCCGGATACCGCCGTTCTTGACAGAGCTGGTATCCCTAGCATCGATACTATTCTGATGCAGTCACAGATTCGCTGGCCAGGTCATGTAGTCCGCATGCCAGACCATCGACTGCCAAAGATACTCTTTTATGGTGAGATGCAGAAGGGTAGACGCTCCCATGGTGGCCAGAAAAAGCGCTTTAAGACACGCTTAAGGCTTCATTAAAAACCTTTGACATAAACCCAGACACATGGGAAGCTGCTGCGCAAGACCGAACTGCCTGGCGCACATCTCTTCGTAAAGGTGCAGCGGCATGCGAATCATCCAGAAGAGCAGCAGCGGAACAGCGGAGACAAGCTAGAAAAGATCGTGAAATAAAACCTTCACATGAAGCAAACATTCCCTGCCCACACTGTCCGAGATCCTTCCAGGCCCGCATCGGGCTCATCAGTCACCTTCGTACTCATAGACTATCCTAACATCCTAATAATTGGATGAACAGAGTGGTCTTCATCACCTGTGATGGACGAACAACAACAGAAGAGGAACAAAGACATGACACGTGAGTTTGATTTAAAAGCACATTATATTATTTCCTAGTGAAATTACTATTATTTCCCTGTAGCTTTAGAATTATATTGAGCGTGTCTGTTTTAATGGTTAATGAGATAAATAGATTTATGTGTTTCCATGACCTGATAACACTGACTAACAACAACAAAAATTTTTTTTCTCTAACATTTCTATATTTTTCTGGTCAATTTTAATGCGCTGTTTTTAAATCTGCAAACCGTTTTTCTCTATCAGGTCGGGATCTCTAGAAATACGCAATTGAAGTTTTTTAACAACGCATACAGTATTACAACATCATTCATACAAGAAGTGTAACAGTTATGTAGGCTTGAATTTCTTTGCAGTCGACTTTCGTCGGTGAATGGCATGTGGTACATCGCGATGAAGCATCCAACAATAATCGGCAAGCATGGTCACACTCCACCGTCCTTGATAGCGTGACTCCATTACGGCGATATCTTGATGGAATCGTTCTCCATGTTCATCGCTGACTTCGCCAAGGTTGTCAGGGGAAAAGTCAAGATGCGAATCGAGCAAATGGATTTTGAGGGACATGTTAGAGCCCATAATTATGTATGCATCTATGCACTGCTTAACAATATGCACATAGTCGACAGATTTGTGATTTCCCAGAAAGTTATCGACGATCGATTTGAATGCCATCCATGCGCGAAGTTCACTACCATGTAACAAGTTCTCGAATTGTTTGTCTGCAATAACTTTCCTAATCTGAGGTCCTACAAAGATACCTTTCTTTATCTTTGCATCGCTAACTTGCGGAAACTTTTCTCGAAGATAAGTGAAAGCTTTGCTCGTTTTATCTAACGCTTTTACGAAATTCTTCATGAGCCCCAACTTTATATGTAACGGTGGTAAAATGATGCTGTCTTTGTTAACTAATGGCTCATGTATTACATTTTTATGCCCGAGCTGCATACGATCCCTGATAGACCATACCTTTCTTGCATAATGTTCCTGTCTGTTGCGGCTGTCCCATTCACATAGGAAGCAACAAAATTTAGTATACCCAGTCTGCATGCCCGTGAGAATTGCAATGACCTTTAGGTCTCCACAAATCCGCCATTGGTAGTCATTGTACTTTATTTTTACCAAAAGTATAGCCATATTGTCATAAGTTTCTTTCATATGAACAGAGTAGGCGACTGGAATTGATGAAAATAAATTTCCGTTATGCAATAACACGGCTTTTAGACTAGTCTTGGAAGAGTCGATGAAAAGTCGCCATTCGTTGACTATGTGCTCATGACTGAGGTGCACCATTAGACCGTTTACATCTTTGCAATAGCAAATGCCATCATCCATCTCAAAGTATTGAACAAGTTCTCTGTGTCTATGACGAAATTTAGATATCGGAGTATTGGGCGCTAAAAGATTCCATTCTTTGAGTCGCGAACAGAGTAATTCCGCTTGTCCTTTGGTAAGAGCGAGATCACGTATTAGATCTGACAGTTCTGAATGGTTAATTAAGTGAACACCATCATCCACCGGTATATAATCCGAGTCAGAATTAGTTTCTAAAGCAGGTAAACTATCACTTTCTGATGGTTCATTCACGTCCAACGGATATTGTTCTGGTGGAAATGGGATCGAACATGTGATTGGATCATGAGGCACTGGTTTCGAAACCGATTCAATATTTGGATAAACCACAGACTTTCTAGTTTTAAAAGTGAAACCATGGATATTTGTCAAGCAGAAGTAACAATCAGTAGCGTGATTTGTCGGTTCACGCCATATTACTGGCACTCCAAAAGGCATCGACTTATGCTTCGGCGATTTTCGTAACCAACCTGCCAATGTATTTGCACAAGTCGAACAAACTGCATTTGGCTTCCAAGATTTATTTGCATCATTAACTTTCGAATCGAAATAACGTTCATATGCTTTCTTTAGTAATGGTGTAAAGTTTTTCTGGTGAATACGATCGGTAAAATATCCGCACACGTAACAGAACAGATCAGCCGAATTTCTACAACTTCTAGAAGCCATATTTCGCTCAGAATTATTTCAAAATACAGTAACTATTTGAAAAATAGCGTAACATATGTCATGCATCTTTTAGCAGTATAAAAAGTAGAATTATTTTGCATTTTATTAATTCTTAATAAGTTATATAGTAAAAATGAAACGGCGCAAATAACGGTTTCCCAAAAATATATTTATTCACAAATATCTTAAGAACCCGATGTGATAGAGATAAACGGATTTCAGATTTGAAATCAGCGCAAGAAACTGACCTAAGAACACTTATTCTTATATAAGAAAGAAAAATGTTGTTTGTCAGTGTAATTTAGTCTTGAAATATACTTACTTACTTAGTCGTTCCTCTTCTACCGTGAGGTGTAGAGGTTTGGAAGAGAGAGCGCCAGACTATCCTAACGGCTGTCTTCCTCCTGGCCTGGTTCCGTTCTAGTCCTCGGTCCTTCAAAGATTGTCTAATGTTGTCCTCCCAGCGAACTCTGGGTCGTCCTCGGGGTCTGGATCCTTGTCTCTTTGTTTCCCATGCTTGTCGTTGTATCCGATCTTCTCTCATTCTGCAGACATGGCCAAACCATCTTAATTGGGACTGTTCTACTTGGGTCTGCAGGGGGTAGGATTTAAGGCCTTGACGTATCGTCTGGTTGCGTACCATGTCTCTCCTTGTTACTTCAACCACCTTCCTCAGATACCTCATTTCTGAAATATAAATGAGTGAAAATAATATGCGTGGATTGATTTTAATAGTGTAAGTCCAAATCACAGATGTGAGAGTTTTAGTAGCAATTATTTCATCCATCAGACCGGGCAAATTTAGTAGGAGAGTATTTCATACATGGAACTGGACAGACAAGCGATCGATTACTTTAATTTAAATAATATTAACTGTTATCAAGATGGCAGCCACGTGTTCATGAAAGGCGGCGCGTCATCATGCTGTGAATAAAGAAGGCGCCAAGGAGTCTGAATGTAACACGCTATGTTACTGTCGTGGTTGAGTTTGAGTGTAGAGTATTTGTCGAGTTGGACAACAGTAGTGAAATCGACAAGGGATAGTGGACTGACAGAGTTATAGATTACACTTTAGATAAGGTGTAAATAGGAGATGGACTTGAGACAACCTGGAAGAAGATTTATTCAAAGGATCTCTCTCTCCAGGCCTCAACTCACTTTTACTGTCTAAGCATCTCCTGCTCTCACTCTTTTCTCTTATCATACATAGAGATTCTAGTAAAGAGCTAAAAATACAAATATGGATGGAAAGGTCGTGAACAGCGTATTAATAAAGGTGTAAACTTTATTAAAGAAGAAAAAGCATGGAATTAATGCATATCATCACAACAACATAACATTACATCAATAATCATCAATAACCAAAATATACAAAATACACCAACAACCACACACACACCACCATTCATAAAACCTGTAGAACACAGAGAGATGAAATAACTGAGTGTCAGTCCGTCCGCTTTCGGGACCATATGAAATAGCTCCAGTAAGTGGTTTTTTCGTACATATCCTCCATGGATGATGGAATTAACCTGAATAAAATCACTGTATAGGCGCTATCATTGGTGATTCCTCCCTAATTGCGCGAGGTGGTCTGGAAGACTCTATCCATAGATTGCTGCTCATACGTGCGAAGTTTTAAGTATCCAGAAAATACACCAGAAGAAGTCACTTGAGGACAAAGAGTCCCAGGCGCGCTTATCCGGCGCTAGGCTCTTGCGTGCTGGGTAGTAAATCCTGTTTAAACTGGTTTGGCTGTGGTTTGCTGAGTGCCCCGTTTAGGCACACAAAAGGCGGGTGATATGGAATTCTGCTATAGGCATGCTGAGCGGGTTTGATATTCTGGAAGCCGCAATGCTCTGGCTGGTAATCCAATAGGCGAGTAGAGAGCTACTACTGCATTTGGCGATTCCAGATTTTGCGTTGGCTCCGTTGCACTGCGTGAGCTTAACTTGGTGTTGACAAAAAAAGGGGTTTTGATTCAGGAACGGGGTTGACGATTCGTGACGCTAGCGGTATTCAGAAACCCTCTAGATCGAAGAAAATATTTCGTTCTTCGCCTGACTGGAGTCTGCTCTAGCGATTCGGTCTCCCTGAAACTGAGACCCAAAAAGAGACACCCTTTTACTTCAAGCAAATAATAAATCACACTAACTTTATACAGAAAGTTTCGCTCCACTATAAGATTAAATTTATTGTAGTTATTGCTATGATAGTTTAGGGCTGTCTTTAACCATGTCTCCTGTTCCTTAAAAATATCAATTATCAACACGCGCCCGCATAGTCTTAATATCTTTTGTACACCCATGTAACTGTCATTAAATGTTCTGACAGCAAAATCTCCTCCTCTTCTCCCAATCTCAACATACAGGAAACCTAACCTGTAGTTACAGTTAAAAGAATTTGCTTATTCATCTTACAACATTAAATGAATTTACAAAAACAGATTACAGCATTTGACATTACACAAATAAATCGTATGTCCCCTTTGGAAAATATATTAGCATTCCACAAAATGAGTACATAGACAAGGCAACGTTCTTGCTATAATAATACAGTTGTGGCTAAATCATAAGATATAATTATATCTATGCCTGGTGACTGCTTTCTGTGAAAGTTATAGACTAGTGCCTAGCCACACACGTAAGCATAAAATGATCCTCCCTTGCCACTAGAAATATCTATCAAAAAGGAATAAGTGACTATCTCCTATAATCCAGAGTTATTACCCGCATCTCACTATTCAGTTTTAAAGTGAACAATCCCCACCTGACATTATCTTACAGAAATGACAGTTAATTTTTGCTGACTCTTAACCCAATGGTAAGCATTCGGGGACTGATTCTACGCCTAATATCTGTTACTGTAAGTTTAACATTTAACCCATGATAAACCGTAACAGTTTAAGCACCACTTAATAGGCCGTAGACAGCGCTACCTTATCACTGAATAAATTACTAGGAGAAGTCCTCAGAAATAAATTCACTTTCCTAACAGATATATAAAAGCTAACATGAATCTAATATATTATAATTATAAGATATGTCAACTCACCCCGAAAATGACTAGAACATAGGCAAACACATTCTAGTACTGTGTTAAAGTTTGCCTTATCTCATGATGGTCATCTACGGGCCAGGAATATTTACGAATGTCTTTGTCTATTAAAACCCGTCTACTCTTATAGATTACCAGGACGCTCCCCCCGGACACCTGGCCTGCATATTTCTACAGATGTATCGGCGTAATCGTAATACCGGGTAAGACAAAGATTTCAGAAGCAACAACTTTCGAAAATTCCCCAGAGAGACAATCACAATATTATGTGCTCTTTGCTCATCTAAGGGCAAACAACCCACTAGCAGCGGTTGTTATCTCCCCCTGAAACGAAGATCAAACTTATTACCGGCCGCACGAGTACTAGCCGCTCGTGATCAAACGTTTTAAAGCGACCAGAGAAATTCCCCTGGACGGACCAGGTGCGTGTTTACGTAACACTATCGTTCGCTGACCGCTACAGGCCGGAACGTAACCAAACCTCGGGTGGGGTTTTCGAAGGTGAAAAATGAAAGAAAGAAGAATACAAAATGACGAGGAAAACCAGGACATTTAAAAAGTAATCAAATTATGGACAAGATGGTAAAATAGATTATCGGTCACGTGACAAGTGCCCCCCCCCCTCTTAAAGTTCGAGGAATACGGACAAAAATGACAGTAATTTATCTTTTCCATCGATGTCCGTTACCTGTTATTGGAACATCCAATACTCATAAACCAAATACGTTTCCAATTTCTGTCTGTCTGTATGCCTAGCTCCGAGTTCATTTTTTTTTCTTCCCTCTGTCTAATAGACGTTCAGCGAATGGGATTTTGCAAGGCCAGTCGGCGCTGACGCCCTTCGTTTCCGTGTGAACCTGACCTTGCTTCCGCAATTCGCTGTGCCTGTTTATGGTCCGGAAAATTATCCGCACCTGTTGTGGTTTTCGGCCCCGCCTGAACTCACTGGCCACTGCGTAGATAATCCGCCTGCTATGCGCGGTGTAATCATTGTTGGGCTCAGGCTGCTTATGTATATATTTACCTGTCACGGGCGTGGCCTTGAATAACCCTCTATAGCTGCAGTCTATCGGGAGTTTTCGCGCGCGTGTACCCCTAGTTGGCAAATAAAGCCGTTCGTTGGCCGAAGAAATGCTAGCATTTTTCTTCTGCCTCTCCCCACCTACTCCCCTGTTTCGGTGGGAGCATTAATCAATCTTCAGACCTGTGCCGTCTAAAGGTGGGTCTGGAGCTTTCCTCGCCTTGCCAGTCACAACTCTGGCTTGGTCAACGGAAATGATCAAGTTGCTCTGTAATGGCCTGGCGGAGGCGATAATGGCTCCTTGTACCGTAGTAAGGCAGCTTTTCTCACTGTCTTCTGCCCTGAGAAGTGTGAGAGACTCAAATGGAATACCAGGGATCCCTTCGCATGGAACCCTGTGTCCACCATAAACGTTAACTTTGCCCTCCCCTGCGGAAGTTAATGGCGTCGGTTGGCAAATGTCCTGCAATGCGAGATCCACTTCCTGGTTGACAGGCTCCGCAGTCTGCATGCAACGGACTGGACGGTTTGAGATCCCGTTAGATCGCGAAGTGCCCGAGAAAAAACTCTCGGTGTGTTTTTCCAAAGTTCCTTGGAACGGTTTGGAAACTTTAACCCTTTTAGCAGGCGACTTATTCTTGCACCTTTTCCGCTCAGGGTGATGAGAGGAGCGGCACCTCCTTCCTACGATCGTTGAGTTGGAGGGATACGCCTCTGCATATGGTTTTTCGCTGTCCGGTCGGGAATCTAGCGAAATATAACGTGATAGGGTGTGGCTCCCTTTTCTCGACGTCACGTGTCGGTTAGGTGCTGCTCGGTCTGGAGCGTGAGAGGCTCGGGGTTCGCCGCTTGCCAGACGGGAACAATCCGTATTACAATGCTTGTTAGCACCTCTCTCACCTTTGTGCAGTCTCCATGCCTGGGAACGTTGCGTAATTTTCCCCGTGGCCTTAGGTCTGCTATCCCGAAGTAAATTCTTTCCTTGTTTGGGCTTCGGATCCAAGTCCAAAGGAAAGTCAATTTTCTGGAGTTGGGGTTCGGTTTTAGCAGGCAAGTTTTCTTTCATGGGTGCAAGGTTTGCAGGGGCGTTGACCGTTAAGGGCACAGTAGAAGGGGAAGTAGAGTGACTACATTTAGTATCTGTTTCCACCCTCCGAATTTGGCTATCCAGTTCATTCATTCTGATTTCGTGTAGCCTGTCCCTTTCTTGTCGCTCTATTTCCAATTGCTTGTCCCGTTCTTGTTGCTCCATTTCCAATTGCTTGTCCCGTTCTGGTCTTTGCTTTTCCCTTTGCTTCTCATCTTCTATCACTTCTTCTACATACTGTCGGGTGAATGCTTCACTCTCCCCAGTTTGTTTACAGGACCATGCCAAGATTAAACGGCTGTCAAACCAATTGTCTACCTCATATTGATCCTGCAGGCTTACTGCAAATTCTAGAAAGGGCTGGATTTCGCTATCCTTGTACTCCATGTACTTAGCTACCTCGAGGGCAATCCTATGCACTTTATCTAGATCGGCCATTATATCAGGGTGAGCAAACACTATAGAAGAATAGAACCTAGAGATCTTAGTTACCTAGCCCACTAGATGCTGATTAACTTAATAATCAATAAAATCTAGGCTAGCCTGGGAACTTTAAAAACAAGAAAGTTTGTAGCTACTCTGATCGACAAGCACAAACCCCAAAAAAACTCCAAAAAATGGAAGTGATGTAAAACTTATTACTATCACTTCACCCCAGTTCTGTCAGTACTAAGCTATTGAGAGGATTGGTTACTATCATCCGAATGAACACCCTCCCTTGGTACAGATGCAAGCTAGTAACTGACTATCTGTAGCTTCTTATCTCAGATTAAAGAGCTACTCCTGAAAAAAATATTAACCATTAAAAAAAAAATTTCTGACTTTTACAACAATAGTCGTCAGATTTGTCAACCAAAAACTCAGCAGTGATACCATCAACCTTTACCAGCTGTCTCATGTGTAGCATGAACAATAAATGTAACTAAATATTTATGATTGCTGTGGAGAAAAAACGCTGTTCCGACTTCCACCCAAAAGAAATAGTTCGATATGTCTAGGGGAAAGAAAATCCTATAATCTGCCGAACACTAAACTCTAAGAATCAGAATAGAATCTTGTGAGAGATTCCTACCAGACTGCAACCTCATCTGTTGCGATTGCTGCAGATGTAGTTCAAATTCCGCGGCGAGACCCCATTTGTCGTGGTTGAGTTTGAGTGTAGAGTATTTGTCGAGGTTGACAACAGTAGTGAAATCGACAAGGGATAGTGGACTGACAGAGTTATAGATTACACTTTAGATAAGGTGTAAATAGGAGATGGACTTGAGACAACCTGGAAGAAGATTTATTCAAAGGATCTCTCTCTCCAGGCCTCAACTCACTTTTACTGTCTAAGCATCTCCTGCTCTCACTCTTTTCTCTTATCATACATAGAGATTCTAGTAAAGAGCTAAAAATACAAATATGGATGGAAAGGTCGTGAACAGCGTATTAATAAAGGTGTAAACTTTATTAAAGAAGAAAAAGCATGGAATTAATGCATATCATCACAACAACATAAAATTACATCAATAATCATCAATAACCAAAATATACAAAATACACCAACAACCACACACACACCACCATTCATAAAACCTGTAGAACACAGAGAGATGAAATAACTGAGTGTCAGTCCGTCCGCTTTCGGGACCATATGAAATAGCTCCAGTAAGTGGTTTTTTCGTACATATCCTCCATGGATGATAGAATTAACCTGAATAAAATCACTGTATAGGCGCTATCATTGGTGATTCCTCCCTAATTGCGCGAGGTGGTCTGGAAGACTCTATCCATAGATTGCTGCTCATACGTGCGAAGTTTTAAGTATCCAGAAAATACACCAGAAGAAGTCACTTGAGGACAAAGAGTCCCAGGCGCGCTTATCCGGCGCTAGGCTCTTGCATGCTGGGTAGTAAATCCTGTTTAAACTGGTTTGGCTGTGGTTTGCTGAGTGCCCCGTTTAGGCACACAAAAGGCGGGTGATATGGAATTCTGCTATAGGCATGCTGAGCGGGTTTGATATTCTGGAAGCCGCAATGCTCTGGCTGGTAATCCAATAGGCGAGTAGAGAGCTACTACTGCATTTGGCGATTCCAGATTTTGCGTTGGCTCCGTTGCACTGCGTGAGCTTAACTTGGTGTTGACAAAAAAAGGGGTTTCGATTCAGGAACGGGGTTGACGATTCGTGACGCTAGCGGTATTCAGAAACCCTCTAGATCGAAGAGAATATTTCGTTCTTCGCCTGACTGGAGTCTGCTCTAGCGATTCGGTCTCCCTGAAACTGAGACCCAAAAAGAGACACCCTTTTACTTCAAGCAAATAATAAATCACACTAACTTTATACAGAAAGTTTCGCTCCACTATGGGATTAAATTTATTGTAGTTATTGCTATGATAGTTTAGGGCTGTCTTTAACCATGTCTCCTGTTCCTTAAAAATATCAATTATCAACACGCGCCCGCATAGTCTTAATATCTTTTGTACACCCATGTTACTGTCATTAAATGTTCTGACAGCAAAATCTCCTCCTCTTCTCCCAATCTCAACATACAGGAAACCTAACCTGTAGTTACAGTTAAAAGAATTTGCTTATTCATCTTACAACATTAAATGAATTTACATAAACAGATTACAGCATTTGACATTACACAAATAAATCGTATGTCCCCTTTGGAAAATATATTAGCATTCCACAAAATGAGTACATAGACAAGGCAACGTTCTTGCTATAATAATACAGTTGTGGCTAAATCATAAGATATAATTATATCTATGCCTGGTGACTGCTTTCTGTGAAAGTTATAGACTAGTGCCTAGCCACACACGTAAGCATAAAATGATCCTCCCTTGCCACTAGAAATATCTATCAAAAAGGAATAAGTGACTATCTCCTATAATCCAGAGTTATTACCTGCATCTCACTATTCAGTTTTAAAGTGAACAATCCCCACCTGACATTATCTTACAGAAATGACAGTTAATTTTTGCTGACTCTTAACCCAATGGTAAGCATTCGGGGACTGATTCTACGCCTAATATCTGTTACTGTAAGTTTAACATTTAACCCATGATAAACCGTAACAGTTTAAGCACCACTTAATAGGCCGTAGACAGCGCTACCTTATCACTGAATAAATTACTAGGAGAAGTCCTCAGAAATAAATTCACTTTCCTAACAGATATATAAAAGCTAACATGAATCTAATATATTATAATTATAAGATATGTCAACTCACCCCGAAAATGACTAGAACATAGGCAAACACATTCTAGTACTGTGTTAAAGTTTGCCTTATCTCATGATGGTCATCTACGGGCCAGGAATATTTACGAATGTCTTTGTCTATTAAAACCCGTCTACTCTTATAGATTACCAGGACGCTCCCCCCGGACACCTGGCCTGCATATTTCTACAGATGTATCGGCGTAATCGTAATACCGGGTAAGACAAAGATTTCAGAAGCAACAACTTTCGAAAATTCCCCAGAGAGACCATCATAATATTATGTGCTCTTTGCTCATCTAAGGGCAAACAACCCACTAGATGCGGTTGTTATCTCCCCCTGAAACGAAGATCAAACTTATTACCGGCCGCACGAGTACTAGCCGCTCGTGATCAAACGTTTTAAAGCGACCAGAGAAATTCCCCTGGACGGACCAGGTGCGTGTTTACGTAACACTATCGTTCGCTGACCGCTACAGGCCGGAACGTAACCAAACCTCGGGTGGGGTTTTCGAAGGTGAAAAATGAAAGAAAGAAGAATACAAAATGACGAGGAAAACCAGGACATTTAAAAAGTAATCAAATTATGGACAAGATGGTAAAATAGATTATCGGTCACGTGACATTTACGCAGTTTTATATTGTGTGAATTGACACGTGGGTGAAAGTAGGTTAAATGTAATTTTCCCCGGTATAGAAGAGAGAGTTGTTGTGTTAAATTTCCTTTAAGTGATGTATTTAATTCTAGTTTTGTTAAAGTCAAGAATAATTATATTTTATTCTTTGATGCGACAGTAATTTAGTGGTATTTCACGATTATTGATTATTCTACTGTATATCTTTAGTGGGTTACTTTGAGTGAGGTGAGAATATGTATTTAGATTTCTGGAGAGCGCGAGGCCACTTTTTGCTCGTAAAGCACATTTGAGACATAAACGTTCCTATTTGCTCCTTGCGGAGCAGGGCGACACCAGTGCGGCTGAATCCAACAGAAGCCTGCATGAAGCATGTATATGCTAAGGCAGTGGTTTGTTTCGGTAACGATGTGTTTCATGTGATGAGTTCCCAATCTCATCAGGGGTCATATACGACACGTTTGTTGCCAGGCGCACCATTCGTCACTTACGACATGTTCAGAGTGCAGTAATGAATATTGAAATGGATCAGTTGCGAGGTAGTGGTTTATGCCCATTAAGGAGAGTATTGGTTGTACATATTGTTTAATTCTATTTGATACATATTTTATTATTATTTAATTATGGTTATGTGTAGAATGGGTTGTGAGAGCACGTGGGCTCACTTGGAGATATATATCTCTCTTCTCCGCGCCTGAGGGAGCAGGGGGCCACCAGTGTGGTTTGCCTCCGCGTGAAGCATTCAGGTGCTCTTGCAGTAGTGGTTTCGGTAGCAACCTATGTTACACGGTGAGGTTGCCAGCCTCATGCACAACACCATACTAGTCGCATTGGACGACACGCATGAGTGTGTGTGTGTGTGATAGTTGAGGGTGTCAGGTGGCGTGGAAGGACTGTTTGGCAGGTGAGAGTATCATTATTTAACTTTGATTTTAATTATTCGTTGCTTTGTTTGCTTCTTCAGATTAGCAATCGAACACTGTTGGGTATTTGTTTGGTGTTTGGTTTTGTTCGCGTTATTTGTTTAATGTTTGCTTCAGTGTGCTCTTAGTCACTGAATGGGTTGTAAAAATAAATACAGCCCCTGCCTTAAGAATCAGAGATTTATTGTTGAATCGGGTCGGTTGCGAGTGTGAAAAGAGAGTGATCACATATCACAACAGCATCATAATCATCTCGCCCACCCTATCACATATATATATATATATATATATATATCTCAGAAATTCTGATTCATACATGTGCACTTCTCTCGGTAATAATTAAATCAACTATGAATTTGTATAACAAAAAAATAATTTAATGATCAATTATTCTTTTTCAGTTGTAAATATATGAAGGATTGGTCAGTTAATACTTGTTTCTTCACTGAAACTTCGCTGGAATTGGACTTAGTGGAAACAACTAAAAATGTTCATTTGGTTGAGAAAACGACACTGGCGTTGGATTATGACACGCAGAGAAGAATCTTGCTGATACAATGACAAGGCAGGTCTTGTTCTGGAATCCTCAAAGTAAGAGAGGCTAAAAGACACACGAAGCAGGGAACTGAAGCCAATAAAATCAAAGTGATATATATAAGATAGCACTATTACTTCACCAGGTATGTCATCCAATGCGACTAATACGAGGTTGTTCTTGGGCTGGCAACATCGTCATGTCAAACAAGTTACTACATAAACCATTTCTACAAGAGCATGTGAATGCTTTATGTAGGCTCCTACATGGGAGCCAGCTACAATGGTGGTTGCATGTTCCATAGGGAGAGAAAACACAAATGGTGATGATGATGATGATCATGAAATAAGTCATGGAAAGACTGAACAGATGGCACTGGCCAGGAAGGTTTGACAGGCATTTGTTCTCCTCTTCTTCTTCCTCGTTCGTCCTGAAAAGGACGTTGGTTGCATTGTGTCCGTTTACAGCGAAGGTGCGGTATTTGCGCCTTTCAGCCGACACATCCGACTTCCGCACCCGCATTTTTTGGGACCAGGTTTGCCTTCCCTCTTCAATCCCTGCTCCTCAGCCAGACTGCAGTGATGCAGCCTATTTCCAGGACCACCACTTGGAGGTGGAGTAGGGTCGCGGTCAGCTCTGGTTCGCTGACCCCCACGCAGGCAATCAAGCTATGGGTCGCTTACTGAATTCCTCACTTTTGATGCGTCTTGGGTCCCAGGCATTTGTTGAAGTGCTATGCTCTGTGGGGAGAATGGAATAGGAAGGGTTCAACTCTTAAGTTTTGTTAGTGAAAAAGTTAATAACAGAATGGTTCATATTTCGTTTTAAGGATACAAATATTAAACGTTTTTAATTGTATATAATAAAACATTGGAGAACAGAAACAAAAACAACAACCAAACAAAAAGCTACAGACTTTCAAAGATGGATGCTTACGTAGAATAGAAGGATTAAATGGTATGACAAGATCACTAATGTAGAACTGATGATGAGAACTAGATACACGCCAGTGGAACAGAAGATGAGAAGAAGGCGCTGGGGATGGGTAAGACACACATTGAGGAAACCTGTGGATAGCATTACAAGGCAGTCCTTATTCTAGGACCCCAAGCGCAAGAGAGGCGGAGGTAGACTAAGAAACACATGGAGAAAAGACTTAGAGACAGAAGTGAAAATGATGAGAAAACCGCAGAAAGAGCTTGAGCTAATAACACGTGAAAGGGGGGCTTGTTATATGTTTGTTGGAGGTCTATGCTCCGTGGGGAGGTAAAGGGTATTGATTGATATTTTTATTGAATTTTATATATAACAAAATGTCTTCTGGAATTTCTTTCTTTATGCACCAGTTTAAGTTAAAATCTTAAAAAGATTACAGACAAATCTTGTTAATGGTTGACAAGTAAAGGAAGTACTGGACTGTTTGACATCTTGGTTTTTAAAGAAGTCGATAACACAACTGATAAACAGCACTGGGGACAGGACCTTTTTGGAGAGACACGATCACTCATGCCTACTGGCACAGCACTTGAAGAAGATTAGAAACGTTAGACTGCTGTGTTTTATTACTGTTATGACCCGTTGATATTGTTTACAAAACATTGAACGTTAGATATAACTACTGCTATGACAGAACCTGACAATATCCATATTAGACAGGCCTTAGTAAAATCATAATGTCCTGACAAGAACTTGGCTTATAATAAAAATAATAATAATAATAATAATATAATAATAATAATAAAATAACGATAATAGTAATAAAATAATGATAATAATAAAAAAAATTATAATAAGATGAAAATAATAAGAAGAAGAAAATAATAGTAAAATAATATTAATAATAATATTATAATAATAATAAAATAATAATAATATAACAATAATAATAATATTATTATTATAATGATAATCCTGAACTTGGCTTAGCATTTTTTTTAAAATCAAAAAAGTAAATTGAGAATTGAGGAATTGTGTGACTTACTAGTAGGTCCCTGGGGGAGAAAATAATATTGACTTAACAGTTATCTAACAGTAATAACTGTCTTTGTATATTTGCAAGCTAACGATAGGTTGAATGAGGGAGGCAATCATTAAAATCCAAATCCACGCAAGGGCAAACAATTACATCACTTGATTCAAGCGATAGGAACTATAACCCAGAGAAAAAAAATTCTCATCAGTCTTCGTTTATGCGCAACAGACAACTTGCATATATTTAAGGGACGCCCATGTGTTCTCAAGTTTCTTATAACTAAATATTTCGATTAACACCACAATGTGTTTCTAAAAATGCATTCATCATGCTCGCTTCAATTAGGCGCTGTGTTTACATTAACATATTAACATATTTTTAAACATCACGTATACAATGGCACATCGGTGGTTAAGTGGTTAGAATGGTTTTCGTTTAAACGAACGTTCTTCGTTTGATTCACAGAGGAGGCACAGTTTTATTTGTAATTCGGCCATCTCTCTTTAGTTTTCAATCGTGCGTTTTTTGTTAATTATAGTTTTCGCGTGCCTGTATGTGTTGACGAATTTATTTCCTCGGTAGCAGGTGAAATGTGGGAAGAAATAGTTTGAAAGAAACTGAATACAGGAGAAATAGTGTCACCGTCATGACATCAGACAGAAACAGCACACGATAATTCTTTGTTCGTTTTTTCTTGACGGGTTACTCGCTAGCAAGATAAAATATTCTGACTAACAAATATGTACATGGTATAAATAATTGTGCTAATGGTTACTAACAAACTCTAAATATTAAATATATATTCAATATTAGTAAATATTGTCGTCTAAATTACTGTCCTTTATTCGTTTCTTAATGACCAATGAAAGCATCGTTGAGCAGCTTCAAAATTGATGTCTCCTCCTGGGAGACTATTGCACATGATCGCTCTGCCTGGCGGACAAACATTACTCAAGGCGCTCGCATTGCAGAACAGAATTTAGCTGATAAGGCAGAAGGCAAGCGTGCTGCAAGAAAAGTCAGAATGCGCAGCAACACTACTATCGACTCTAACCATGTGTGCCCCGTATGTGGCATGGCCTGTAGGGCCAAAATAGGACTAATTAGCCACATGAAATCACGGCACTGATGTCTCACAATTCAAGTCTGAAGCTGTCGCCATCTTCGCTTGCGATGGGCAACTATTATTATTATTAAAATGAAAAAATACGATCGTGCAATTGTATTGTGTACCTTACTTACTTACTTAGTCGTTCCCCTTCTACCGTGAGGTGTAGAGGTTTGGAAGAGAGAGCGCCAGACTATCCTATCGGCTGTCTTCCTCCTGGCCTGGTTCCATTCTAGTCCTCGATCCTTCAAAGATTGTCTAATGTTGTCCTCCCAGCGGACTCTGGGTCGTCCTCGGGGTCTGGATCCTTGGCTCTTTGTTTCCCATGCTTGTCGTGGTATCCGATCTTCTCCCATTCTGCAGACATGGCCAAACCATCTTAATTGGGACTGTTCTACTTGGGTCTGCAGGGGGTAGGATTTAAGGCCTTGACGTATCGTCTGGTTGCGTACCATGTCTCTTCTTGTTACTTCAACCACCTTCCTCAGATACCTCATTTCTGAGGTTTGGATCTGGCTTTTATGGGTTGTAGTCATTGCCCATGACTCGCATCCGTATGTCAAGACTGGGACATAGGTGGAGCGGTATACAGCCATCTTCGTTTTCTTACCAACCTCTCTCTTGCTGAGGAATCCTCGATTTATGGCCTGAAAAAGTCTCCCTACTATCATCAATTCCACAACATAAAACAGTTACTAACATCTTAGCAACTAACTCAAAAATTGAAACTGAGAATCGTCTAATGCTATGTATGTTCTTCTATAGTATAGAAATACGGACAATGAACAAGCTATTAGAAGAAAGAATTGAAGTCTTTGACATGTGGATATATAGAAAACTGGGGGGATCTCGTGGAAAGAGAAAACAACAAATCAAGACGTCCTTGACAACCTAGGAATGAAAGGAGAATTAATGGAGGAGGTCAAAATTAGACAGCTAAAATATTTTGGCCATGTAAAAAGACATAACACCTTACTGAAGACCATAATAGAAGGCACAGTGTTGAATGCAAGAAGACGACAGCGCTAAAAGTGGGACGATAGTATCAATAGATGGATGTGACGTAGAGTATGAAAACTGAAGTCCCTGAATTGATGGATGATAAAGGATAGTAGCCTTAAATAGCATCGCAGCCCCTGGATTTGTGTGAAACACAATAGTCAACGTGGATTCCACGCGGGCTCATTAGTATGCGTCATTTCCACGTAGATTTTTACCAACGTTGGATAATTAATATAAAAAACAGTTATCAGGCGAGGATCCAGGAGGTTCGGTTTGCCTTATGGGAGGTTAGACCACACCTACTGCCTATCTCTAGAGCGATTATGATCAAGCATTTCTATACACCTTTCTGTCACCCCACCTAGTAGGAGTTGCCAAAGCTTATCGGGAGAGCGGTATCCTCAAAGGCAGTGGTGGTCCCCAGAACGGACGAAGCAGTTTCACGCCTTCGTTTAGCACCTCGGTGCGAAACAGAGAAGAGCGCGGAAAGCGCTGACGGTCGAACAGAGACGGGGGGAAGTCTAGAAGCTTTGCAGCGGCCAAGAAACGCAGAATTCCCCTGATATCAAAAAAGTTGTGAAAGTTCACGTGTCCCCCTGATCCTTCAATTCTTTAATTATATATTGCGACCACTGAAGAATGCGTTTATCATTTACGCCAGAGTCTGACTAAAGTACTAGCTTATAGAACAAGATTTCTCGCGGATATCTTCTATATTGGAGACTTTAATTCATTCTGTTTGTGAAAGCGGTAATATATTAGTTTCAAGTGATCAGTGGTCTAGTTCTTTCATTTTATTTCACTGATTTTGTATTAATTTAAACCTATTAAAGAAACCCATCTCAAAAGTTTCCAGTTGAAAATTAAATGATATATCTATACGTTATTTCCCAATATAATAGATGCTTAAATTTATTTAGAAGCCGCAAAGGGATTTATAACAAATTAATACAGTTTAGTTCTGTATATACGTGTGTTTTTTAACCATTAGACTCGCGGAGAGTTTTTCTTAAATATATATAACTGAATACGCTAGTGTTTAAAATAATCTTAACTGTAAACTTAGCGCGCGTCAGAATATGATTCGTATAGAGTGTATGATTTCATGTTTTCTATTTTTTCACATAGGATGATCATATACCTTTGCGTCCCAGCAATTATAGAGTCCTCCAGACTTGGTTCTTCTACCATCCAGAATTTTATGAACCTTTAAATATAATCTTCCTGTGGCGGCCCTGTGCGGTCTCGCTCTCTAAATTTACATGAGAGAAAGCAACCCAAGAACATTTAAAACTCATAAAGCAATAAATTATGTAAAATAACTGGAGAAGAACAATTGCCAGAAGCGATATATATATAATTTTGTACTGCTCTACTGTGGAAAAGAATATATTCTTGTACACTGACAGTCCTGTTATTTCCACTGGATTAAAACCCCGAAGAAAACATAACTCACTGTTCACTCTTTGTCATCACGCTATAGAAGTTTCCCACCACCAGCGGTGAAATCCAGGAGACCACTACCTTCTCATAAATATACCTGTGACAGTGCCATCCCATAGAAACTTTTTAGGAAAGAAAAAATCAAACAAGAACACCAATGCTTCACCTTCCAGCGATTACGGGAAAATTTGCTGAACGCAAAACCCGATAGTCTGGGGCTGGAAAACGAAGGAAAAGACTCATACATTTGTTGAGTATTTTATAGCTGTTTGTGTGATTCTAGTAATTGCCAGATTCAACGATCGGTAAGTGTGAATGGGTGTGATGGCCATCGCTAGCGTGCATGAATGAATGAGATATATTAGCTAAACTTATAATTTTCTTTACTTGGTAAATATCCTTTCACTTCATTCATTGTGTTTTTCCTCTCTGAGGGGGATTGTTTACATTTTCTTATTTCCCCTCCCTTAATCTGCTTAGTCAAGAGATAACTTGGAGAATACTAGGACTCTGTTCCTACCCCCCCATCCTAAATAGTGTAATAACCTCTATCAGAATAAATTAATCTATCTTTTGGTTAAATTGTCTCTTTCTGATAACCACTTGTCTTTGGACTGGATTGGTTTGTCTATACAAGCGGGAAGGGCATATTGGGATAATACTATTCATCCCCCCCCCAACCTTGTTAAATTGTATGTTTCTGTAACTATGATTTTTTGACTGTGCCATGCTAAATGTTGTGATTTTGGTTCAAATGATAATAAACGCCATAAAACTGATATTACTGTGTTGGCCGACCCATTACCCCATATCTGTTATATGTAGTTTGTATTCACGTCCGTGTGTTTGTAGCACCACATTGGTGTGTGTACATCAGTGTTGAGTAACTGGCAAAAATTGTTTAGCCAGGAGAGGTTTAGGAGTCTACAGATAAATAAAATTGTCGTAAGATAGGCAGATCGGAGAAATTACCCGATTTCAGAGACTGTCCTTACTCTTTTTCAGCACCCCTGTGAATCAACTATCCATTTCTTAACCCTTACTATCACAGAGCCTTCACTATCATTTCCCACTCGGACGGGACCACTATTTCTAAGACCTATCTCAAATAAAATTACGACAATGGACAAGAAAGAGTGTATCAGAATGCACTGTCAAGACAAGAAACAGACAACGTTGGAGATCCATTGCACCTTCGATGTGAAGATGGCACCTGATGATGACCATTATTATCAGTTCTTTACATTTGTCGTCCATTATCAAGCATGATAAAAAGCCATACAGGCAAACAAACGAACTTCTAGTGAAGTGAATTCGAATCCGTTTTCTGATAGCAATAAAGGTGATGAGTAATAGCAATTACTCACTGCTAGCTTTCCAATAAACTGTGCATTAACAATTACATTTTATTTCTACCAGGAAACCTGATTACCCATCATAATGGTACTAAGTGACAGCATATCATGGTTCATGGCCTGGGCTTTGATTGCCCTTGCTACATTCTGGTTGTGGATCAAAACCAGGCGATGGTATTCAAATTACAACATTCCACCTTTCCCAGCCCAGCCTTGGCCAATTGTTGGTCACTTCTTCATGATGAAAGGTAACTTAAGAGACAAAGTGAAAGTTTGGCGACAGAAAGCAGGCGATATTTACAGTTTGGACCTGGGAGGGCAACTACACATTCTTGTTAATGACTATAATGTCATTAAAGAAGTTTTGGTTAAACATGCTGACCTTATTATTAACACGCAACCTTCACTTGCCAACGAGATTCTAGGAGAGCAAGATAAGGGCATAATTGGTGCGAGAGACAACAACTGGAAAGAGCAAAGAACAACATCTTTGTCCATTCTCCGTTCTTTTGGAATGGGGAAAAACTTAATGGCGGATAAGATTCAAGAAGAGCTGTCATTTTGTATCGAGAAACTTGCTGCTCTCAAAGGACAACCTGAAGATGTCAGATTACTTCTCAACGTCAGCGTTTCAAACGTTATCTGTTCTGTTGCAGTGGGGAAAAGATTCGAATATGAAGATCCTTATTTTGTTAGTTTCATGACAAAGTTGAGAGATGCAATAAACGTTAGAGCTGTCGCAATACTTACCCCATTCAAATACTTGTACAACCTCCCTGGAGATATCTTCCATGCCAAGAAATGGGCCAATGCAAGTTTGGAAATAAAGGAAAAGTTCTGTAAAGCCTACGTCAAAGAGCTTACCCAAACTTTCAATGAAAACGAGGAACCAGATAACTTTATTACCGCCTACGTCAAAGAGATGAAAAAGATGAAAGACAAAGGTATCAAAACTAACTTAGATGAAGCCAATTTAATTGCAATTATCAGAACTCTTTTTGTCGCCGGAACAGAGACCACTAGCACCACTATTCTGTGGTGTCTTCTTTACATGCTGCACCATCCAGAAGTACAGGAGAAAGTCTATCGTGAAATTGAGGCCAATGTTGGAACTTCCCGTGTCCCTAATATTGCTGATAAACCGAAACTTACTTATTTGAATGCAGTCATCATGGAAACACAGCGCGTGGCAAGCCTTGTTCCCATTGGCTTCGTGCGTGAAGTAAGCGCTTCTTTTGAAGTTCGTGGCTTTACATTTCCTAAAGGAAGCAAGCTTTGGCCTGTTTTAGACTCAGTCCATTACGAAAAGAAAATCTGGGGAGATCCCGAAAACTTTCGACCTGAGAGGTTCATCGATAAAAATGGCGCACTTATCAACCGGGAAGAGCTAATTCCGTTTTCTATTGGTAGAAGAATATGTCTGGGAGAATCCCTGGCGAGAATGGAATTGTTCCTTTTTCTTTCAGCGCTATTTCAGCGCTTCAGGTTTGAACCCGCGGAAACTTCAGGGGAGCTACCCTCACTGAAGGAATCTTTTGGAACGACACTGGTTCCCCAGCCATTCAAACTAAGACTCATTGAACGCAGAGCACAGTTTTAAAGTGGAAAATATTGTTTGCTATTGAACTGTGTGAACGATTCAGAGGAACAGAAAATGTACTTACCAAAAAAACTTACATAAAAACTTTTAATTTTCTAATGGAAACAGAGCTATGAAGTGTCTTAGACTCTTATATATGCTGAAATATGAGAGGTTGACAGCAAAAGTCTTAGTTGTTATAGCGGCTGCAAAAGGTCTTCTGGCCGTCTGGTTGCCACGGATTGCCTCCCCTGCTTTGCAGGAGTGGTCCAACAGTGACCAAAACTAAAGAGCATCTAATATTGGCTTCCAAGGTATCTAACTGCGCACAAGATTACTCTTGGCAGAGATGTAGATAGAAGATTAATGACACTTCTACCTTAAGGGAGCGTCACAAGATATTTCCAGAAGTCACGAACAATGTTGCATTGGGCTGTACAATTGTTAACCCATAATATCTATTCCGTCGCCTTTTGTAAAGGATTTAAGCAATGGTTTAGCCCGTTCATCCCCCAGTTGGTGTAATCCAACGAAACTCCTCTTATAAGGTACAGCTCTTTTTAGAGGTAAATATATGTCTAGGTATTTATATATATATTAAAGAATCTGGCTCATACGTTTGCTTTCATACCTATAAAAAACTGAATCGACTATGATTGTTTAGTTTTAAAACAACAGGTAACAAATTTAATAATTAATTAGTATTAACGGTTTAAAAATAAATAATATGCTGGTGATTTTATATTGGAATCAAATTTTCTCTTCACTGAGATTAGGCTGAGGATATGTGATGGGGCCATAAAAACACCCCAGAGGCCCCCTCAAGTTCATGTCATATTTAAGTGTTTAACGCCCATATATTTTCAATGAGCGCGCTCCAACGAGTACGCCAGCCCAAGTGACTGTGCGAGGCCACAATAAAGCCCCAGCCCACATGACTGCGCGAGCCCTCATAGCTGGCGTGTGAAAAGTCTGACGCAAGAGAAGCGGTTGGTTTGGTGAAATTCGCAGTAGAGGCAAGATGTGAGACACCCAGAGTAAGCAGAAGTTTGCACAGGATTAGCAATTGAGCACTGGCTGGGTGTTTGGTTTCTTTGCTTACTTGTTTAATGTTTGTTCATTAGTTTGCTTTGTGGGTTTGGGTCACTGACATGGTTGTATTAATAAATACAGCCCCTGCCTTAGAATCAAGAGTTTTATTGTTGTTCGGGTAGGTGCGAGTTTGCAAGAAAGTGATCACATATCATAACTGCATCATCATCTTTCGCCCACCCTATCACAGATATATAAAAATCCTTTTTGCTGGTGCCTTTTTACAAGCACTTAACTTTTATAAGGGAGTCCTGCAGCTGTGGTTCATCAATTCTGTGATGACGGAAGCCTTCTCCACACTCTCTTCCACTGAAGGCGGTTAAGGTTGATGCATTTCCCTCACAAAAGCGGCGTGAATACCACAAATCGTCTGATGGCATGTAACCACGGACTTTAGACAAATAGAAAGAAACCAATGCCTGCTAAGTACATTTGTTCGCCGCAAACTAACAGGCCCTTTGTCATGCGCTCCACCCACCAATGTTAACCTCTAAGAAGAATTAAATTCCCGAGCACACAGTGTAACTCGGGGAATATGATGAAAATTCACTCATATAGTTCTGGGTGTTAACTAGGAAATTGCGTCTGGAATGCGTGAATAATGATTTGCCTGAATTACAATTAAAAAAGGTATATAAATCTCACAAGATAATACGAATGTATGTTACACCTTAGACACATGTGAGGAAATCATCACTCATTGCTCATCACAACTCCCTTCGGAGTCTGGGGTCGCTCTGCTGTCGGGTTTCCAGCACGACTAGTCAGAAACAATCACCAACTCTTGCAGTGGTGGTTCATGCATATGCTATTTTCATATGTTGAAGTTGCCAGCCTTGTATATAACATCTTAGCAAGAAACCTGTAGAATTGACGTTAGTAAATAAATTGTTTACACTTATCCCAAATTTTGGGAACACAATTTTTTTGCACAGATTTAGACTGGACTCAGCTCTGTATTAGAAGCTTCGAAATCACTTAGGTCTGGAAATTAGAGTTAATTCCTCTGACGGCGGGTGTTCTGCAAAATCATGTCCTTTCAAAACTTTTGTTTAATTCCACTATGACTTGGTCTGGGAAATCAGAGTTAATTCCTCTGACGGCGGATGTTCTGCGAAATCTCTGGCCTGGGAAAACGTATGTTTAATTCCTCTTTGACTTGTGATCAAATTCCTAGGATTCCAGTCTTGTTAATTAAAGTCCAGGCCCCTTTAAGTTTCCAGTCTTGTTTTAAAAATGCGGGTTTACTTGTGAATTCCAAAGTTGCCCAATACTCTATCAGTTACTTATAGTTATGGAATTTCTAAGTCCAATGTCTCCTTTTTCTTTCTGGCTTTTAAGAGTCGCTGATTTGAATTGTGCGCTGCAGTCTCCGTGTCTGTGTTTTTATCACACTATTTTCACAGTTCTTAGTGCAAATCACATGTGTGCCAATAAAATACATTGTATATTTCAGCTCCTCACAATGAACCAATCAAATCTCTCTAGCACTGGGTTGGGTGTTTCATTTAAAATATCCCCTCGCGTGTTTCAAAATAGTAAATTTAATATCCACACGTGACCTCTTCAGTGATGTCTTATTGTTGGGTAAGACTTCCGGCTGCACCTATCTGCCTCTCACCATATTGTGCCCATGTGTTCCTGGCGTAATGTCTACACATCTTGAGTTTCCAGACAGATTATCTGAGATAATTACACACAGGGATGGTCTAAGCGGAAACAAATTACGCATTACCACCTGTGTTTCGCTAGACGGATCTCCGCTAGATTAGCCACACAATATGGTTTTCTATTCCTAGACAGTGCACAATGCAAGCTTGAATAAACAGGAACAGTCGCTTTGAAAAGATGGTCAGCTTGATAATACGTGATAAAATATTATCGCTGCCCGGGCCAAATAAACCTGGCGTAACACAGACAGTCACCCGTGTGTTACCGGGGCCCGAAAGGGGAGCAAAGAATAGTAACACTGGTCCCTGCCAGGCATGTCGTAGAAAGCGACTAAGGAGGGTTGGGCATGGGGCTGGTTACCCCATCCTGTAAAAAATTTAAATCACAAAAAACTTCAACAAATATGGACAAGTCAAATAAAGAAAATAAAACACAGCCATCGAAGACAGGGAAAGGTACTCTCGCAGGGAGGCGTATGATGCAACACAGAGAAAGCCGAAAGGAGTCTGTGTTGCTGACTAACCTTCTTTCTTCTAGGAGAACTTCCAGATTTAGCACCTGGAATGTTCGGACATTAAAAGAACAAGGGAAAGTGGCACAAGTAGCAGCAGAAATGAGGGAATATAAAATCGAGGTTCTGGGAATGTGTGAAACAAAGTGGAAGGGAGTAGACAAGAAGAAACTCATCACAGGTTGATTGGTGCTATTCTCAGGACATGAAGACGAAAGTTCACACCACAGTGAAGAGGTAGCTCTTATGTTATCTAAAGAAGCACAGAAAGCACTCATTAAATGGGAAGCTGTTGGACCCAGAATAATAACAGCTACTGTTAAAACAGCTAGAAATAAAATAGATGTAAATGTCATCCAATGTTATGCACCAACTAATGACAAAGAAGAGTCTGTGAAAGAAGCATTTTATACTAGACTACAGGAAATTATGGAGAAAGTAAAAAGAAGAGACATCACAATTTTAATGGGTGATATGAATGCAAAGATAGGTACAGTCAACACCGGCTTTGAAGAAGTCATGGGAAAACATGGGCTAGGAATAATGAATGAAAATGGGGAACTATTCTCAAACGTCTGTGCTTCAAATCAACTGGCTATAGGAGGAAGCATGTTTCCACATAAAAGAATACACAAGGCAACATGGATATCACCAGACCATAGAACAGAAAATCAGATTGATCATATATGCATAAACAAGAAGTTAAAATCACCATTGCAAGATGTAAAGGTATATAGAGGAACAGATGTTGCATCAGATCACCACCTTCTGATAGCCAAAGTAAAAATGAAACTCAAGAGATATGCAACAATGCAAAATTATAGACAACAATTTAATGTAGGACATCTAAGAAATCAAGAAACAAGAGACAAGGTTGCGGTCACAATATCCAACAAATTCCAAGTCTCCAACAGCTAGAAGATGTAGAGAATACAGAAGACTATTGGCAGCAAATCAAAACGGTATGGAATGAGACATGTGAATAAATACTGGGGAAAAGGGAACGACAACAAAAAGCATGGATAACAACAGAAACCATCAATAAGATAAAAGAAAGAAAAAACAAGAAAGCAGATTTAAACACAAGCAAAACCAGAAGTTCCAAAGCCAAGGCTCAAGAAGTGTACACAGAAGCAAACAAAGAAGAAAAAAGAAGTATCAAAAGAGACAAGAGGAAGTATATTGAGGAGTTGGCAAGAGAGGCAGAAGATGCTGCAGCCAAAGGAAATATGAGAGAACTGTATAGCGGCACAAAGAAGCTAACAGGGAAATATAAGCAAACAAGTTGCCTCATAAAAGACAAGAATGGAAAACTGCTCAGCAATATACAAGAGCAAATGAAGAGGTGGACAGAAAATTTTGAGGACCTTCTCAATAGACCAGCTCCACAAAACCCCCCTAACATCCAGCCAGCAGAAGAAGAGCTACAAATTAACGGTGAAAGACCAACGAAGGAAGAAATAAAGAAAGCCATAAAGCTTCTAAGTTATGGAAAAGCGTCTGGACCTGATGGCATTCCAGGAGAGGCCATCAAAGCAGATATCGATACGGCTACAGAGATGTTATATACATTACTTGGCAAAGTCTGGAAAAAGGAAAAGATACCAGCTGAATGGAAGGAAGGATATCTGGTTAAGTTGCCTAAGAAGGGAAATTTACAAGAGTGCACAAATTATAGAGGAATAATGTTACTATCAGTGCCAGGAAAAGTATTAAACAGGATTATCCTTGAGAGATTGAAAGAGTCCATAGACAAGAAACTGAGAGATGAACAAGCAGGTTTTCGACAAAACAGATTGTAGTGACTTCTAAATACAATATCTAAATTAGTATATAACAATATAGGGCATAAAGGCAAAGATAAGAAAGTATAAAAGAATTTTCTGCTAGAACGGTTGGTATCGCCTACGCCTTCAGATTATTATTTGCTAACGAATAGCTGAACAAAACGGTACCCAATTTTTCAAATTCGTCCTTGACATAAACAACCACTTTTCCTAGTTCTAAGAAAATATTTGCCTAAAATGCATTGTGGAACGAGGAGGGGGCAAGGATAGATGAAATGCTAATTCGTTTCGCATTGATTTTAAACTAAAAGCAACCATAGCACAGGGGCAAGCCTTGCCTTAGGGGTTTCCCCAAATACAATGAAAAAGTTAGAATTGTGGACACTACGTCATGGAAACATGTTAAGCTCTTATTATGAATGACCTAAGCTCTCGTAATTATCTCGTAAGTACATGAGAAAAGAAGTGAACAGGAGGTAGTTTAAAAATAAACAACCAACATAGAAAAAAAGAAAGGATTTTGAACCAAACCACATAGCCCCTTAAAAATCGTATATTCGTGTACCTGAAGACTTGCTGACCAAGAATATGTTATTAGTTATATAAATAGTCCCTTAACTAATTAAATATTGATAAGACAATACATAGAGATCAGAGATACTGTCAGGTCAAGTCATATCTGCTTAGATTGGATCGCATAATTTTGGGAAAAAAGTAGGTGACAGATAGGCTAGGATAGTACAGTGAATCTGATTGGGTGGCATTTGAAGTGAGACTAAATATTATTGGCTGACCTTTGAATAAACATAAATAACCTAGTAACGTAGGAAAAGTTTGAATGATATTTTTGAAAAGACTGTTTACCCTTGTGATATTAATACCGATTGGCTAACTGAATCGATATTGTCAGAATAAGCGTAAAGGGGGACGCCATTTCTAAAACATTTTCAACAGTGATAGATGAGAGCAGGCTGTGCTTTAAAATACAAGTTCTAAGCAGCCTGGGCAATAAAACAGATCGAAACTGTGTCAGTCGTCGTCTCTGTGTATATTTCATTGAAAATTGTGGTAAGATTGACATTTATTAACATGTATTTTATAAAAATTGAATGAGAATAATAATATATGTCTGGGCATGAGTGGGTCTAAAGCGACCATGAGGCAAAGCCTAAAGATTGATCCACCATGTGATAGACTGTCAGAGAGGTGTAAAATTACAAGAATATGTATGATAAAGGAGCATAACACCTATCCTATTATATGGAAGAGATTACAGCTGGAATTGCAGTGGCGTTGTAACTATTAGGGAAAGGAATACTGGTGTACATTGTCACATCAAAAGAAAATGGTGGCATAGGTTTGTATAAGGATATGATCCTTTTGTTTGTTTGTAATGTACATGTCCTTAACTGTGGACTATTAGTGTATGCTAGATATTACGAAGGAGGCATACCTTCACATTTCAGAGGTCCTGGGTACTGACGTTAATGTGGTACCAAACGCTTGAAAACTGATTGATTCAAGACTCTGCCTGTTTACTGCGAGCCCATGCTAGTGGCCATTGCCTATCAAACAGGGAACAGATTGTCAAGCGAGCAGAGGAAAGGTTCAACCTATATTCTACTGCCAAGTTAAGTTCTCGTTCGGCACCTGAAAGCTCAACTACAGAACTTTAAAAGAACGATCTAATGACAGTGAATAAAACTGGGACAAATATGTAATAGTTCCACAAGTGACAAAATAGAAACAAACATTTCAAAAAGGACATGATTTAAAACACCAAACCTAGTAGTACCACCAGTATTACCTTAAAGTAGGAGAACACTACAGACATATACTAGAAAAATATTATATATATGGACAAAGGATCTATTCTGCTATTTGACTGATGTAAATGATTATTTTGATTTCACTTTTAAATTGTCAGTCCTGATTACAAATAAATTTGAATCAGGATAATAAAACTGTAATATCATATTTACACAAAATTCAACCACAGTCTTAAATAAGAAAACCTTTTAGAGTGTCGTTTGTATGTTATTGTGGTAGTACTGTGTGCTGTTGTGAATAATAAACTATTTGTTTGTATGTTTGTTGATTTTTGTACTTTACACTCTACATTCATAACCCTAGACACTAAACGAAGTCATTTAATATAATAATATAAATACATTTTGAATGAGATAAAAAGGTGGTAGTGGAAAGGTACCCTGAAAAGTTCACAATATTATTGGGTATATTCAGGGACCTTCATAGCTAATCTCATTTAATACAAATATAATAATACCTACACCAATTCATAACATCAAATCCACCACACAGATCATGCACAGACCAGATAGCCACTTTGAGAATAATAATTGAACAAAGTCTGGAATGGATTTCACCACTATACATCGGATTTGTGGACTACGAAAAGGCATTTGACAGTGTAGACAGAATCACTTTGGAAATTGATGAGGCATTATGGAGTTCCCCTGAAGATCATTAATTTAATAAAGAAAACCTATGAAGACATGACATGCAGAGTTCTTCACGAAGGACAGTTTACAGAACCGTTTGGGATAAGAACAGGAGTGCGACAGGGATGCCTCTTGTCTCCATCTCTTTTCTTACTAGCAATAGACTGGGTTATGAGATCATCGACAACACACAACAGAAATGGAATCCAGTGGACTCTGACTAAGCAAATGGATGATCTGGATTTTGCTGATGACTTGGCTCTTCTGTCCCATAACCGTAATCGGATGCAGGACAAATTGAAAACCCTCGATGAGAGGTCAGAGCAATTGGGTCTAAAAATACACAGGGAAAAGACAAAAATAATGAGAATAAATGCAGGTAATGATAACAGGGTTGAACTTGAAGAAACACCAATAAAAGATGTAGAATCGTACACATATCTTGGCAGCAATATAGATAAAGGCGATCAGTATACAAAAAAATGCGTCTCAATGGCCGTGGAAAAACCGTTGTGAGGTATGGAATTCAGAAGAGTAAATTAATATACAACAATCGTGTTATTTTCCCAACCGTCTCAAACTAGAGGAATGTATACAAACAAGAGTAAATAGACAATTTGAAAATTGCAACCAAGGTGGAGTGGGTACAATTCCCAGCAAAGTAAATATGAAATCTTACTACAGTTCTGTAGTAGCCTTCCCTAAAAACTATGACATCTGCAGCCTTAACCTAAAAAAACCTCCACCCAACATTAAATGCACATCAGGATATATAAGCTTCTGAACAACACAACATCTTGAATAATAACTAAAATGTAAAAACACCACAACAGGAATAATGCAGTACTTTACAAACAACCTATATGGTCAAGAAAAATATCTTACTTACTTAGTCGTTCTTCTTCTACGGTGAGGTGTAGAGGTTTGGAAGAGAGAGCGCCATACTATCCTATCGGCTGTCTTCCTTTTGGCCTGGTTCCATTTTAGTCCTCGGTCCTTCAGAAATTGTCTAATGTTGTCCTTCCAGCGGATTCAGGGTCGTCCTGGAGGTCTGGATCCCTGGCTCTTTGTTTCCCTTGCTTGTCGTGGTAGCCGACCAAGAAAATATCAAATAACATAATAATGTTCATTATATAACCAGGTGTTGTATGTAAGTGGTAAATGATTGAAGGGCGTGTTTTAAAGAAAAGCATCAAACACTAAAGAGAAAAAACAAAACAGACACACACAAACAGGAGTATGACACTTGGCAGGCATGATCATTTTGGACCTGCCCATTGGCCAGAGTGTAAGGAAGAAAAAAAGCCGAATAATATTCGATGACGACAACCGTGCATGACTTATGTAATTCCAGGCAAGACTTGTACTACTACTGATGTTGCTACACGTTGTCAGATATCTATTAGAGTTGGCAGTTAATTGAGACTCAAAACAGAAGTCTATATATCTATAAACACGAGAGAAATGAAATCGATATAAACCAATTATACGTTGAAAATAAGAATCTTCAACTCAAATGTCAAGTCAGTCCTATTGTATGGCTCTGAAACATAGAGAACGACAAAAACAACAACTAAAAAGCTACAGACTTTCATAAATGGCTGCTAGCGTAGAATAGAAGGATTGAAATGGTATGACAAACTCACAAATGTGGAACTGATGACAAGAACCAGACAAATGCCAGTGGAAAAAGAAAAGAGATGAGAAGAAGACGCTGGCGATGGTTAGGACACACATTAAGGAAACCTGTTTATAGCATTACAAGGCACTCCCCAAGGACAGAGAGGCAGACGTAGACTAAAAACTCATAAAGAAGAGAACTAGAGACATAAGTGAAAAGGATGAGGATAACATGGAACGAACTTGCGCTGACGGCACGTGACATGAGGATTTGGCATGTGTTTGTTGAAGGCTTATGCTCCTTGGGGATGGGTAAAGGGTATGTCCTTAATTTAACTATCCCGTGGGCCTTTCAGATTGAGTGAGAGATAAATAAAAAAAGAGAAGATGTTATATTAGTAGTAACTCACGAAGTAAATTCTTTCGTTCCGTTTCACTCTCTACATACATACAGTGAGCTCACTAAATACAGGCTTACCCCTTCTGCCGACGCTGCATACATTCCATGGAATTAATCAAACACAATGTATTTTAAGACTATTTATATGTCCTGTTGTTGTCCAGTTCAGCCCTAGAAAACTTCGTATAGGCAACTGCTATTTTTCTCGGAGATTCGCTGAATTGGTGCGTTGATTATATATTATTCCTGGGTATTCCTCTCCGTACTGCAGGTATTTGGTTGGGATAAGTTTTTTCTAGGTTTCTGTTGCAGTGAATGTGAAAATATTATCAAACAGCAGAGTGTTACTCCCAGGCTGTTCTCGGAAGGAAATAGCAGAGAATGACCCGTGAATGTTCTCTGTAGAATTTTTGGGTGGTAGGAAAACTGTACTGTCATATGGGTTTGACTAAAGAAAATTAGTGCTGTAAGTTCTGCCTCATCAGGCCAGGGAACTTTATATGAATAAGATGAAAAAATCTTCTGGCATTGTCCCGTTCCAGTTTAACATTTAACACAATTTAACACTGAGAAGGTGGACCTATAAGTGTCTCCAGCATCAGATTTTTTACTGTCAATGTTTTGTATGTTTTGGAACATAAAAAGTGGATGCCATCAGCCATCTGACCATGTATCTCTATAAAACCGTTGGATCGAAAAGGTATGATCACCTGTATAAAAGAGAATATAGAAAACCGGTAATCCTACTATAATTATATTCCCGCGTTTTAGGTAAGACCTGTAACATCACTCCAGTATTAATTATTTATATTAAAAAGAACTTCACGAGTGACTAGCTAATGTATCGCTTTTAACACTAGCTATGAACAGTTAATTACTTAAGATTTGCACAAGATGAAATAGAAATAACTTGTTATTAAACAATTTCGATTGCCTAGCGTCTTATAATTATGTTACGCATCTATTACTCGGGAAATAAAGGGTAGTACATTTTCGATTTACATCTGGAGAACTTTGCTATAGGTTTATTTAATAGGTTTAAATTAACACAAAAATCCAGTGAAATATAATGAACTTAACACGTTAAAACTCTTAAATGCTAACAATATTTTACCGAAAATCAAGAGACTAAGAATATTTCTCCACGTTATTTGTATAGGAAATCCAATAAAATAAGACTCCAAAATGCGCGCTAGACTATTCCAGAACTCATTGAAAGCGACTGACCACTTGAATTTTCAGAGATGTCTATATATATTAAATGAATGCAAATTGTTAGCTCCATGTTAGATTTTACACCTCTCGTTCAATTTAGGGAAGTTTGCTGGTGGATTTTTGTATGAAAATCCGAAATCACACCATCATCGACCGTGAACTGTTTCAATCCCCAGCGCTGCCTTTAGATCTTCCTCTCCGTGAGCAAATTGCGTCCCCTGAGAGTTCATCAAAGAAAATGCAGTCGCTACCAGCTGTTAACGCCCCTTGATACTGTCATAAACAAACCGTTGTCTCTCTAGAACTATAAAGCCTCTTATGCCCCGCCCTTCCCGTATTTCGGTTTACGTGCTGACGTAATCCTGACAGCAGGTAACCCTTTTAAAAGGAAAGACAGTTTATGAATCTACATATCTGAGTTCTTAGTGCTTGAAACCAAAGACAGGAGGCTTGGCTAAACTAAGAATCGGATCGCTGGTTAAAGCGAAGCCTGGCTTCCACGTGTTTAACGTGCTTGCTTAATTAGCACGCGTGGAGAATTCCACGTGGGACCCACGTTGGCGATTTATTTCAACAAACATAGAGGGCCTCCGGTGCTATTCCAGGGTACTTCTATTTCCATCCGTCAATTCAGGGTAGCTTCTATTTTTCATCCGTCATAACTATCTTGTTCTCTTTAGATTTCACTGCTGCTTATTTTCTTTCTTCTTAAAACTGCTTCGAATATTTAACTATTATTGTTCACGTTCAGGTTATTGGGTTGTAATTACCGGACAACTCCGGTGATGGACTCTTTCAT
Organism: Oreohelix idahoensis; assembly: GCA_024509875.1. Classification (NCBI taxonomy): domain Eukaryota; kingdom Metazoa; phylum Mollusca; class Gastropoda; order Stylommatophora; family Oreohelicidae; genus Oreohelix; species Oreohelix idahoensis. The sequence goes on along the minus strand of JAMPIV010021254.1, from coordinate 133,479 downwards.
TGAACCTAGCAGAATCATATAATGGCCCCGAATAACAGGCCACTGTACTATCTTAACTACTGCACTCTACGGACCATATTAACAAATGAGAGCATAACACGCTCTTCCATTCTTCCACTCCTTGTCAGGATACTACAATACATATGTTGAAGACTTGTACTGCACAAATCTGCCCCCGCAGACCTACGAATTCCCATAGAATCTTGAGCAAGTCACTGTCGTCTCAACATGGCTACCTTTATGTACTGGGGTACGTGCGACCTGCACTGCTTCACTCACGCTTCTGACTGAGGTGCTGAAAAGCGTGACTAACCAGTTTTGTTACCCTCTGTTCGAAATATATGAAAATCCGTTTCGTGCACATTGCTTTCGCGCATCCCCTTTTTCTACTCGTTCTAGACTATCTTATGTTTGATTCTCACTATTAGTTCTCCCTATCTGCCACACATTTACTCACAAATGCTAAGAACTCCCTTGGTGGTAAGAGATCTGTGACGTCACAACAGAAGGGAGAAGGTGGGTTTAAAAGTGGCAAAATTTGTATGACGTCATATTTGACGACCCCTTTATATCTTTTGGATATACATAAAAAATATCACAACAATGGGCGATAACCATTTGACAATTACATTATTACCTCCCATTGCTTATATCAGAATGAGCTGATAGTATTTGAGCTCATTTAACTTCCTCGTGTTGTGGTCCCATTGTAACGTATATTCATTATATTTATTATAGACTGAATTATACTGACTTTATTGTTTTATGTCTATATTGTTTGATGTTGAAGCTGTCACCAGACAGTAACTGCAAAGGTACCAGTTGTTGTGAGCTATTACTGTCATTTCCACCTACCTACCTACCTACCTACCTATCTATCTCTATCTAACTACCTGTCGTACGGAGGTTAAATGTTTTATTTGTCCCGTCTAAGTAGAGTGAATGTCGACAGATACGCGAGAAAAGGTATAGAAAATAGATTTTCACATGTGGTAGATTGAGGGAAAGATATGTCTCTGAAATGATTAGGTTATCTCCTCCAGCCTATCCGTACGACTGTACTTTATTATCAGACAGCCTTGGCTTCCTTATCAAGAATAGATAAGTTACTCTACACACACACACAGCTATTTGACAACAAGACACACAAACGTGAAAAAACTACGGATAAATGGGTATGGGTCTGACCAACACACAAAGGTAAGTTTCTTTGTAGTTTATTATCATTTAAACTCGACAACATCAAAATATCCAAAGCAAAAGATCAAAGCGTCATTTACATGCATATAAAATAAAGCAGAAAATGTGCACCCTCACCGAATGGAGAAAAAACCCAAAATTATTAACCCAAAGGTTACAGAATGAACAGTATTGGCACTCTATGAGACCCAATAAAGTAAACAAAATTTAGACAAATCAGATATATGGATAGCTTCGAGCAAACAAGGAAAATACTCACACACTCTCTCAAACAGTGGTCACTCTCACACTCTTACCTAAATGACTGGTATGGTAGGTGTTACCTTATACTTATTGAAGGCTATTGGGTAACGAGTATATTAATGTGCTGCACTGATCTTGTAAGGTATTTTGATATAATAGACAACAGTCTAAACAGTAACGTAAGGAATGGCCAACTTGAATAATCTTGATCAACAGCTTGTTGTCTGTTTTATCACATTTAATATGTCACAATACAACATAAGTGTACTTCACTTCTTTTGAGAGCATATGATGATCTGGCAGTACATCAGAAATACAAATGTGTTCAGTAGCAGACATAAGCAATAATGTCGTTGTGCCGGTTTAAAGTCAGAATGTCTATGTATCGTCTACGACGCCTTCATACTTTACAAATCCGTATTTTATTCAAATCACTTACTGTCCATCTCCTTAAGCCACATACAATCAGGCACACATCATAATGAATTGAGTCAATTATCCTGACTCTGAAATATTTTATAACAATAAACACTGGTCTGTCGCTCTCACATAAATATCCGTACACTTTGAAAACACAAGCCAAACTCAACTGTCCTAACGATAACCTTCGTTCCCCCCGCAGCAGACCCTGTCCACGTCATACACTAAATACCTGTGTCACACACATTCCACAACTCACACGCTTTTACACTCGAAGCGTATTCGCGTTCTGCTCCATTGCGCACAGCGATGAATTACAAGCCTGTAAGCAAAATGATATGTAACAGTAGGTATGTAATATCCCTTGGTAATAGAATTAGTCCATGAATATATTATCTATTTCACTTAATATTCTGTCACCCCAGTTGTCGCAGATCCAAATTGGCCCCAGTTCATCCCCAGAACTAACTAGTGAGGTGAACGCTTAATAGGGTGCTTCTCCTGGATATAAGTGTTACTACAAATAGTGAAAACTGTGAGAGTTTTTGAGGGTCACCCTTTCACGGGGAAAATACTTCCAGTATTGGGAAACATCTGGTTGCTAAAAAATTGTTACATGTGATGATGATGGTTCTTCTATCGGCCAACTCTGTGTTAGAGCGCCGAACCTGCACAGCGTATATATCTAGGGAGATACTCCACTGGAATTACGACTGTCAGGAGTCGGGAACAAAAATAATGTTAGATGTACACCACTGTTGCTGGTAAAAATATAAATCTGGATTTGGTAAGTCCAGTGGTTACATTTTATTGTTCTCAAATACCATTTGGCGAGTGAACGTTTCTAAATGAAACTGGTAATGCACAAGCCAAGTACATGAGAAAAGTAACAAACAGAAGAAAACAACTGGACGCCCTTGTGATCAGGTCTGCGAAGAATACAAGAAAACATTTATGCAAAAAATGCTACTACTATATATACACACAGACGGGGACAAGACGATCTCTTCTCCACTCCGTCAGTCCTGACTAGATTTAAAAGGCACACGGTGTTTCCTTACGCCTACACGCTAGCAGACGTCGCTGGCGCTGAGTTCGGTCGGGCTGAGTTATGTTAACCCTGCTCGCGCCGGCGGTCAGCGTACAGTGTTAATTATTATTTAATTTCTCCATACGCGCTCCCTAAACAATGATCGCCTGTCATTAAATAGCTATTAAATTGTCGGCTTCTGTTAGTTTGGTCGTATGGTATTAAAATAATAGACACTATAATAACAAATATACAAATTGAAATATAACGTGTATTTCTATACTTCCACTGTCAGTCGCTTTAATGCCTATAAGTCCGGTCATCTAAACCGTCGGGTTTATCTCTTTCCTGTAGAGATTAAGTGTTGCGTCTGCCTACACTGTTAACCTAATTAATGTCTAAGGTATGTGGGTAGCGGGTGGCGTGATTTAACATTTTAATTAGATATCTGGTATGAAATCGCTACACGTTACTTTATTTTACTCGTTTTACTAGCGAGAAAAATCTAAGTGAAGAATAAATGTTAAGCTATCACTTTTAAAATTATTAGCACTATTATCTTTTTACCAGAAAATTCAGAAATGAAACTCTCCACAAATCAATAATACACCATATCCACATGAATTTGGATTCTAGGACTGCGCGCTAGAATTTTCAAGATTCTGACTGACTTCTGATAGTTGGGTTAAGAAAACCTCAGTATATATATCATTATATTGCTCTGATCTCTAATGTTGTTAATTTCACGCTACTGTGAGAACGAAGACTTCAGAAACCAGCGCTCAAGATGAAAGCTTACGATTCGGCTACCAGAATCTCTCGTCTGGCGCTATTGACCGACATCAGAGGCTTTACTTACTGCAAACGGGTTACTCTTTAAAATGCTTGTGTCTCGAGATCAAAGAGCACAGGGGATTATAAACTTTCCCTGAGTAAAACTTCAAAAGGGTCTGTGTTTCGACTCTCTCACGTGCTGTCCGTCTGAGAGGTATTATGATTGGCAGATGAAGCTCGCGTGAGTGGACGAGATAAACAAACCTGATTTTCTTTCCTGTTATGACTGACAGGGCACGAAGTTTGTAAACACTGTGTTAGCTCGTGTTAAAAGAAAAGAGGCGTGACGAAAGAGTAGCTGTGTAAGTGAAGACTGTATAATGCATGTTTTTAGCTAGCTAATCACAGAGCAGCTAGTAGGTTACAATAGGCTGTCAGATTACTGTAGACTGTTTTTTCATTACACGTCACAACTCGTATATATATATATATATATATATATATATATATATATATATATATATATATATATATATATATATATATATATATATATATATATATATATGTGTGTGTGTCTGTGTCTGTGTACTTATATACATACATATGACCCGCGAAGTTCCCTGGGGCCTATGAGGACGCACACAGAAAATGCCTGTTACTCCCGCAGTTATGTCATAAGAGAGGCGAAGATAGTGAGGTTGTGCAGGAGACTGGTGACCTCATCCTGTAAAAAGCATTGCTACAGGAACTTTAAGTGAAAGAGCAAATGCTTTCAGGTACGCTTCTTCAATAGGTCCATCTGTAGTGGCGGATTCATGCTCCAAAAGAAGCAACAACAAAAAAAGTCGTGTGCGCTTATCAGAATCTTCAGCTCAAATGTCAACTCAGTCCTATTGTATGGCTCTGAAACATGGAGAACAACAAAAACAACAACCACAAACAAACTACAGACTTTCATAAATGCGTGCTTGCGAAGAGCAGAAGTTTTCAAGTGGTACGATAAGATTACTAACGAGGACCTGATGACACGAACAAGATAAGTGGCGGAGGAATAAGATGTAAGAAGATACTGGCTACAGATATTACACACGTTAAGAAAATTTATTGATTGCATTAGAATTGCATACAATATATATGTGTGTTTGTGTGTGTCATATGCATGTTATAAGTGATGATATATGTGTTATATCTGACGCCCATGTGTTCCCAGGCCTGAGAGGGGATCAAAGAATAGTAACAGACACGCAATAGAAATAAATAGTTATCTTCAGCCTAACAGCAAATTAATATCTGATACTTAGTACTGTCAGGTTGCAGTGACATTAAAAGATGGCGGTATAGTATAACGGTCTTTATTGTACATTTAAATAACTTTGTTTACTATATATTATAAAGTTGTTATATGTATGAGATATTTGTACGGTAATCAGACTAATAGACAAGAAATAAAGTATGTATACGCTTCTTAGACAGCGCAGACTTCGCTGGCTTGGCCATGTTCGCCGCATGGATGATGGTCGCATCCCAAAAGATATCTTCTACGGACAATTAGCAGATGGCAAGAGAACAGTTGGGCGACCACAGCTGAGGTTCAAAGATGTGTGCAAGAGAGATATGAGGGCACTGGACATGGATCCAGCAACATGGGAGGATAAAGCTGCCGATCGCACTAAGTGGCGATGCTATTTACGGCGCCACCTCAGATTGGGCGAAGAGAGGCTCACACAAGAAGCAGAGGTGAGGAGAAAACGTCGAAAGGAGCACCAGGAAAATAAGCAGCTGAGGGCTGTCACCTCAAGGGCGCATTCCCATAGTCAGTTATGACTGAAGGGGCTATTATTATTATTATTATTATTATTATTATTATTATTATTATTATTATTAGACAAGAAATGCACATCTCAGTGGCCACTGGACATTTTTCTAATAACTTTAAAGCGGAGGAAGCAGCACTAAAAACAGCTGCTATTACCATCAGTGTGACAAAACGGGGCGGCCATTATCGATCTTTCTTTCTCTCCGGCAGTATCGGTACATTTGTGGTACTGACTTTTATTATGTGCTCGCAAGTATCGCACTTTTCTTTCTTTCGTCTTTAATTTTCTGCTAAGTTGCAGATAATTGATTTTATCAAATCATTCGACACTCCTCTCTGTGATGTCACCTGTTTGTTATCCGGTCATCCTAGCTTGCGGTGAGCAGCTGAGATAAGATACTTGCCGGCTTGTTTAGATTGAACCGCTGATAAGACGACTTGTTTGGTAACCCAGATGGGCAGACACGGAGTTTTTTCGAACTCATACGACAGATAACGAGATTACTGTCTGTGTGACACATGTGGGCAGACAAGTGTGACATAATCGCTTCCGGGCTGACTTGTAATGACAACATTACTTTCTAATAAAGTAATAAGTATTACATCTTACCCATCTTGTCATGTCTGTTTACCGATCCGCCTGTGAGAGTGTATGCAAGGCATCAGATATCCATATATGGTAATACGTGACCTTTGCAGGCACGCACCTTATTTCACGTGGGACTATTTTGAAAAAAGCACACCCTATCTGCATGATTTGAAATGATTAGATCTTTCTGATTAGATTCATAACAACAATGCGTGGGAAGATAGGAATATAGTCTGACTATTTCGCAGTATTATTTCTCTGTGAATTTCACGCTCGCCAAGACAACATCAGATCTCGCAAGAGTAAGACTAGATTCATAATTCCTTTTTTTAACCGGAATTTTTATTGGAGAACCAAATAAGACTTACAAAGTACAGGAAATCTCTACATTTTAATAAGGAGCACCGGGACTAGGAAAACTGAAACACCCGGAGTCAGAGAGGGAATCTATTGTCAAATTAAAGACACACCTGACGCGTGTAAGAGACCGACTAGTCCCTTTTATTCATCTGAGCCAAGATTGGCGTAAGTAGTGCATTTTTCATCTATGTTTCATTACTAACATGTGAACTAACACACAAACACACACACACACACACACACACATAAATATATATATATATATATATATATATATATATATATATATATATATATATATATATATATATATATATATATATATTACCATGTGAATTTTAATGTGTGATGAAAGAAATGATGTACATTCTAAGTATAATACTTACATTTTCAAAGCAGTGTAAATGTCCTTTTAAACATAGATACTTTAAAATTAATGTAAATTTTCAAGCTTAAACCAGTCTAAATGTATATGTGAAAATATTCATTTTAAAGTAATGGAAGTTTCCAACTTTTCAATCAGTGTAACTATAAATGAAAACATATTCAATTTATATTGTGAACACGTTTCAATCAGTGAAGATGTACAAGTGTATTTGTAAACAGACTATATCTGTATTATTAACCTTTTCATTTAAATATAAAGTAACTACGAAAGCTATTCTATTTAAATGTAAAGAAAGTTTTATCCCGAGGGATTAAATTTAATTCTCATCGAGGGTAAAGTCTGGGTAATTGGGATGGTGGTATGAGAAGATAGGAACCCATAACTATGGGGTGCAAAACGCCATACTCAGAAGAGCGTTTCGTTCTATTCTTTTACCATAGTCATTGGTAATACCAGCAAAAAGTACTATCTCTAGAACAAGAAGGGAACCGTGGCCTAAGCTTTAAGACGAAGGACCCAAGTGGTAGACTCTCCTTGACGCTTCTGGGAAACGAGCTACCTCCGACAACCTTGATCAGAGACGAGCGTGAGCAGAGTGAAAAGAACCAACCAATAAGAAGGAGCTGAACCGTCATTGGCAGCTAAGTTCAAATAATACTGCCATATGAAAACTTCTTGTAATATCTCACATTCCCTAAAGACTGTGAGGATAACTTTTCTTGATCCAAAACTATTCAAATTATTTCCAACTGTTAAAACCTAAAGTGATTATTAAATTTTGTTAATTGTAATGTTACAAATTTAACTTCGATTTAATCATTTTAAAGTTACTGCATGTTTGTCTCAGTCAAATTACTACACACACTCTAAACAGAGCTATACTAGAATAATAGAATTCCACTGAGTAAATCAGGGGTGGGGGGCTTTAACGAGCTGAAAGTAATAAGTGCTTAAATCCTTCACAAAAAGCGTCGGCAGAATTACAGAGTTAACATACTCAGCCAAAGCAGTATTGTTCTCGCTTATTCTGAATATCTTGTGAAGACTCCCTTTGTAATAGAAGCGTCATCACCCTTCTATCTACATCTCTGCCAAGAGTAATCTTGCGCGTTGGTAGATACCTTTGAAGCCCATATTAGATACTCTTGAGTTTTGGCCACTGTTGGACCACTACTACAAAGCAGGGGAGGCAATACCGTCACAGTCAGGCAAAATAATGATTTTGCTATCAACAAGATAGTACTCCTTATAGACTCACTCTCAGACACCACAGCACTCAGAAACAATTAAAACAATGAATTAGACAGTTTTGCAGAAGTACCAATGAAAACTAGCTATGAATTCTTCTTCTTTGATCCACTGTCACTGAGCGTCGGCCCTTGGTGACCTGAGCTATGAATTCAAACAAGCAGAAGTACAGTGGATCCCTGCCCACTGCAATATATACCTGTCACAAAAAGTAGGGGATATTGAATTTAAAAGTTATCCAAAGACAATATATTTCAAATTAGTTCATTTATTCCTTCGTACAAGTAAACTTGAGCATCATAACAAGACATTTGCGGTATAAGAAGTGTTATGGCTTTACCCACATGATTTTAGTCGCACTGGCAACCAAGGCGGGGTAGGTACTTCATTTTCACAAAAATATTCCAATATTTCTAAAAACGTGTAGGGCCCCCGTTTGCCGCTAAACATGCATTGCAACGACGTCTCATACTGCAAATAAGCCTTCTGATGTTGGCTTGAGGAATTCTCTGCCACTCCTGCTGAAGGGCCTGGGCTAACTGCTGAAGAGTCTATGGAGCGGCTGGACGTTGTTGGACGCGTCTATTCAGGAGGTCCCACAAATGCTCAATAGGAGACAGGTCGGGGGACATCGGCGGCCACGGAAACGTTTGGATATGCTGCATCTGAAGGTGATCTTGGACGACGCGAGCACGGTGATTGTCATCCTGGAAGATGAAATCTGGTTCGTGCCGTTGAGCAAATGGCACAACGATAGGCTCGATGATGTTGTCACGCTAGTAGAGCCCTGTGATATTGACCTGGCATATGTGAAGGTCGGTCCTGTTATTCATACAGATGCCTGCCCACACCATTACACTACCACCTCCATAACGGTTGTGTGCAACAGTTGCAGGAGGCTGGTAACGCTCACCTCGCCGTCGCCTGACACGTATTCGACGATCATGAAAATCCAAAACGAAACGGGACTCATCAGAAAACATCACTGATGCCCACTGTTGACTGGTCCACCGATGATTACGTTGGCACCAATCCATTCTTGCTCGCCTGTGTTGTGGTGACATGGGCAAAGCTACAAACGGTCTGCGTGAGGCCAGTTGCACTTGGTGCAAACGGTTTCGTACTGTCTGAGTTGAGACCCGGATCCCAGTGGTCTGTTGAAGGTGTTGCTGAAGTTGAGTAGCATGTAGAGTCCGAGTTCTGAGGGCCTGAGTAACTAGAGGTTGATCTTGGCGGCGAGTAGTGACTCTTGGGCGGCCAGTCCGAGGCAGATCAGCCACTGTGCGGAAATTTTGATACCTGTTCCACAGTCTGCTGACAACTGACTGTGAAACATTGAGGTTCTGAGCAGCATCCACTTGCTGACTTCCGGTTTGCAACATGCCTACGCCTATCCATCTCTGCTGTTCTGTCAAAAGTTCCATGACGAAAAAAAGAATTTTTTTTTTTGGTTGCAGAGTCTTTTTATACCTATCCATGGTGAGTAGTGTTCATCAAACCCGAGATACACGCATTTTTGTGAAAAAGAATAATGTGTGAACTTTACGGATGGGCCCCCACCTCTGTTCTTGGGGTTGGCTTACTCATCACGAGTCACCAGGTCAACATGAGAGTGAGAGTGGAGAAGAGCGTGCTCGATATGTCCGTACAACCATTAAATTACGAAATCCACTCTTTTGTAAAATAATACATACCATCTTAAAATATCCCCTACTTTTTGTGACTAGCATTATATTTATATGGAAATGAGAAGGCAGATAAACTTGCCAAAGGTAAATCCAAACAGAGGACTGGCCTACAGGGTTTGGTTTGGGTTTAAAGACTATCTTCATTGCACACCGACTACTCCGTCAGTGCTCCGATCTCCTCCCTTAGATCACACAAGGAGGATCTCAGCACAGTGCACAAACTCCACAGCAACAGCGAGAATCCCAATGTGTATATATGTAGGAATTACACATTCTATAAATAGTTTTGTGGTGGGTAAGTGTCTATTTTTATTTTTATTTTGCCAGAGCAGCGTCCTTGTGGCCTACTCTTTACGATTTCCAACTGCCGTGGGATTTTTAAAGTGTGCAACTTGCACACGGGACCTCCTATTTTTTCCCCCGTATCCGAGAAGGCTAGGCATCCGATCTCACTACCCAGGAAACCAGGGGGAGTATGAAATCATTAGACCCACTGGTTCTGAAAAAAATAATTTCCACAAATTATATTCCCTCAACTGGGAATCGAATCCGTTACCTTTAGAATTCGAGGCGAACGGCATACCTCTTAGCCACTCCGACTCTAAATGATCTACATATGAATAGAAAAACGAAATAATCAGAAATAACTATAGAAAAAATGGCATGCGGAACACCTAGACTCCAATACCACAAAACCATACTATATACTACCAAGAAGAAACCAAGGGATAATTTTCAGACTAAGATTCGGCCATTGCAGATTCAAATACCATTTTTACAAAAGATTAAATATGGGACAGACAAAAATGTGCCTATGTGAGGAGGACAAACAAACAGTAGAACAATCATTGAAATACCTTTAGCTCGTCAAGGAACACAGGTCTTCAATAAACACATGCCGAGTCCTCATGTCACGTGCCATCAACTCAAGTTCTTTCCATGTTTTCCTCATCATTTTCACCTCTGTCTCCAGTTCTCTTCTCCGCCTGTTTTTTTTTTTTTTTGGTCTACCTCTTTCCCTGGGGATTCCAGAACAACAGCTGCTACGTAACGCTATCAACAAGTAGAATTCCTACCCTAAAAATGTCGCTCCACCAGAGGAGCGGGGTGGTAGTACTGCCTTCTATAACCGAGTTGAGAGGAAAGTGGTGACGAGAGAAGCCTGAGAAAGCTAAACTGCAAGCTTTATAAGAGAGATAGATGTGGTTATTTGAGATCCAACGACGACGACGACGAAGAAGAAGAAGAAGATGATGACGATGATGAAGAAGAGAAGAACATGATGATAATGATGAGGTTGATGATGATGATTATGCTGGTATTGCCTCCCCTGCTTTTCAGTTGTGGTCCAACAGTGGCCAAAACTCAAGAGTATCCAATATGGGCTTCAAATGTGTCTACCTTCGCACAAGATTACTCTTTGCAGATATGTAGATAGAAGATTAATGACGTTTCTACCAGAAAGGAGATTCACAAGATATTCAGATACGCGAAAACAATGCTGCATTTGAATGAGCACGTTAATTCTAGAATCTGCCGACAACTTTTGTGAAGAATTGAGCAATGGTTTATGTTAGCTCGTTTAAACCTCCACCTCTGATTAACTCAGGGGAATACTTATTATTCTGGTACAGCTCAGTTTAGAGTATGTGTAGTAAATTGACTGAGACAAACATGCAGTTCATTTACAATGATTAAATCGAGGTTAAATTTGTAAAATTACAAATAAAAAAAATTAATAATCACTTAGGTTTTAACAGTTTAAAAATAATTGAACAGTTTAGAAGAAAAGTTTCATCGTTGATTGATAATAGAGACGATGAAAAAAGTTCACTTTGGCAGCTTATATATGGAGCTTAGCTGCCAATAGTAGTTTCTGCTCTCGCTGATAGGTTAGTTCTTTTTACACTGCCCCCGCTCGTCGCTGGTCAAGGTTGTCGGGTGTAGCTCGTTTCCCGGAAATGTCAAGGAGAGTCTACAAAGTTGGTCCTTCGTCTTAAAGCGTAGGCCACTTGTCCCTTCTTGTTCCAGAGATAGTACTTTCTGCTGGTACCACCAATAACTATGATAAAGAATAGAAACGAAGCCTCTTCTGAGTATTGCGTTTCCCGACACATACTTACGTGTCACCTTTCTCCTATTCTACCATCCCATTTATCTCAAAATTTACCCTCCATAAGAATTAAATTTAATCCTTCGGGATAAAAGTTTCTTTTACATTTAAATTGAATAGCTTTAGCTTCACATTAAATTTAAATGAAAAGGTTAATCGCTCAGATAGAATTTGTTTACATTTACACTTCCACTGATTGAAAAGTGTTCACAATATAAATTGAATATGCTTTCATTTATGCTTACACTGATTTGAAAAGTTTGAAACTTCAATTAATTTTAAAGTGCATATGTTAACATCAACATTTACACTGGTTTGAAACTGTAAGTATTATACTTAGAGTGTACATCATTTCTTTCATCTTTCCCTCCCTGCTCCGTATGAAACCTGGGACTCTTTATGCGTTTAGTTCTCTTTAAGAAACTAGCAATAAAACTGTCACCAGCCCGTGCAGTGCTGGTTCATGAAATCATCATTCTATACGCTGATGTTGCTAGCCTCAAATGACTGGGGCATCCAATAGCGATTTTCACATATTAAAATTCACATGGTAATATGCATAAATATGTTAGTTCACATGTTAGTAATAAAATATAGAATATAAAATCACAACTTACGCCAATCCTGGCTCACAGACTTTTTGCGCAGATGAATAAAAGACACTGGCAGTTGCCTTATTACACGTGAACTTGGGGTCGTTAATTTGAACTACAGTAATTCCCTTTCTGACTCCGTGTGATTCTTTCAGTTTCCTCAGACAGCGGCTTTCCTGATTAAAATGATAGATATCTCCTGTGCTGAATTATAAGTCCTGATGGACACTCCAATAAAAGGTGTCCGGTCTGATAAATGGAAATTCTGAATTCTAACTGACACGTCTCGTGTCTTTGGTAAGCGTGAATCTCACAGTGAAAAATAAACACTGAAATGTGTCAGGTTATATTCACTGTCTTACCCCACCCTGTTTGTTATGGGGCTCAAATGATCAGCCAGTCTGCTTTGAATATTTTGCATGACTCATCTAGTGCAAAATTTCAAACATTACTTTTCTGAAAAAGGGCTGTAAACATCCGATTGCCGGCAGGCGAACTTACAGACATATCGGTAACCTCACACGGCAATGTGTGTATAATGTAACAAATTATTATTTTCGCTAAAGTAATGTCTTATCTGTTGCTTCATCACACACAAACACCGTCTCTTTACAACCTTGGCGGAGACGCACCCGTGCCTTATCAGTCATTAAGCAGATTGAGCTGGGGCGATGTACGTGTTAATCTGTGTACTGATATCGGCCGCGTTTGCGATTAACCAACTTGGTTGTCGATAATGTTCTCTCAGCCGCTCCTGCAAATGTTTAGTATTATCATCCACCCGGAGTGTCAGATAAACAGACAAGACACAATATACTGAAAGTAGCGAAAGAATGTAGATACAAAATATCTGCTACACATAGCAGAGAAAGAAAGAAAGAAAGAAAGAAAGAAAGAAAGAAAGTGCGACAATTGAAAGCACTCAATAAAACCCGTACCACAAATGTACCGATTCCTGTCGTAGTGAAACATAGATTAGGAAGAAGAAGGGGTCGCCCCAATCCATTCTGTGACAATGATGATGATGACGATGATTATGATGATGATGATGAAAAAGACGAGGAAGAAATGAATCGTACATAAGTATGAAAATAACATAGGAAAGAAACCAGACACTTAGAATACATTCATCCACTTATTCATTACCAAGAAGCACAGTCCTTCAACAGACGCATGTCAAGTCCTCCTGTCACGTGTCATCAGTTCTAGGTTTTTCTACGTGTTCTTCATCATTTTCCTTTCTGTCTCTGGTACTCTTCTCCTTGTGTTGTTTGGTCTACCACTAATTCTCTTTCTCTGGGGACTCCAGAAAAAGAACTTCCGGGCAATGCTACGAGTATTAACAAGTTTCCCAATGTGTGTCCTATTTATTCCATTTCTGATCTTTTTTAAGATTGCAGGAAAAAGCGATAGGGAACGAACGAATGAACGAATTATTTTCAAAGGGTTAAGAATTGAGCACGTAGGCCCGTTTGACATTCTGTCCTTCCTCTCTCTCTCTCTCTCTCTCTCTCTCTCTCTCTCTCTCTCTCTCTCTCTCTCTCTCTCTCTCTCTCTCTCTCTCTCTCTCTCTCTCTCTCTCTCTCTCTCTCTCTCTCTCTCTCTCTCTCTCACTCTCTCTCACTCTCTCTCTCTCTCTCTATGTATACTGTACCCTTTAATTTCCCCCCCCCCCCCCATTTACTGCAAGCATTATTTAGGCATTTATCATTAAAAAGTAATGTAACATCCTACATTTGCAACATTCATCATAATTAAAGTATGTTTTTAAATAAATTTAAAAAAAAACAAATTACATTTTTTTAAATGAAATGAGGAAAAAAAAAAATACCAGAACAAACAAACAAATAAGACGGACAAAAATCTAATTCCTCATACAGTAAATTACACAGTGATTTGGGGCATAATCAGAAGGTGTGTTATAAGAACTCGTGAAACATTCGAACAGTTTGCTACTGAATGACTAGGGACTCGTTGTGTTTTCCAGTGTATGCGAAAGATTTTACCAGAGGTGAAAGAACGAACAAACGAACGAAATCTTTATTTCATCAGGGTAAAGAAATAGGCATAATTGCCTTTTTACATTTCTGCTCTTTAAGCAGCTTTGTGTCCTATTGCAGATACTGCCGTAGGGAGTGAATTGTTTAAGCCTTCACAATACTAGGTCCATCATCGTGTGGTGGGGTAACCAGTTCCTCTCCTTCTGTCTTTGCCTTCCCTAACTCAAGAGCAGAATCAGACTACGTAGATAGTTAGACAGACTAGGTAGATAGTTAGACAGACTAGGTAGATGGTTAGACAGACTAGGTAGATAGTTAGACAGACTAGGTAGATAGTTAGACAGACTAGGTAGATGGTTAGACAGACTAGGTAGATGGTTAGACAGACTAGGTAGATAGTTAGACAGACTAGGTAGATAGTTAGACAGACATATACGAAAGAAATTAATTTTCCAAGGGTTGAAAATCGGGTACACAGTTCCCTCTTGCATTCTTCCTTCCTCTTGCTCATCTTTTGTTACTGTTGCTCAAACATTCTCCAGCGTACTTAAAGTATTAATTTAAGGGCAATGAAACATTACAAAGTAGTATACTAGCTTACATTAACAGTACCTGATCACAAAATTTAAAACAAAATAAGTATATTGTAATGAAAAACTAGATCATCAGAGCCTCCATACAGTAAGAAAAAGAGAGCAAATACTGGACAGTTTGACATCATGGCATGGAAAGTAGTCAACAGGAGAATTGATAAATTGTACTGGAGACAGGAAGTTGTGGAGAGACATGATCTCCTACGCCACTAGGCATGGTACTACTTGAGCTTGAACTTATCTTATCTGTTATTCCGCTGAGACCTGTCTAGTTCTTCTCATCAGATCGACATTAGTGACCTTGTCGTAAAATTTCAATCATATTCCACGCTAGCACCCATTTATGAAAGGCAATAACTTTTTACTGACGTTACATTTGAGTTGAACATTCTAATTTTTGAATTTTAACTATTAGACTGACTGGCCTGAGAGCTTCATGCATCTATGAAAGTAGCGGGTAAAACCGTGAACCAGCCAGACTGCATGCATGGATGCCGTAAAGAGGCAGCCCCTCAACCTTGCAAAGGCATAACAGGCCAATCATCTGTCTGGCTTAAAATGTGATTACAAGAAACCACAGGACCGAGGACTAAAGTGAAACCAGCCCAGGAGGAATACAGCCGATAAAACAGTATGGCGCTCTCTCTGGAAAATCTCTACACCTCATGATAGAAGAGAAACGACTAAGTAAGTAAGAATTTTAACTAATACACACACACCTAATAATACACACACCTAATAATACACACACCTACCTGTTCAGTGCTGACTGATCAAGGTTGCTTATGTGTTCTTTATCATCTTCATATGTTTCTCCGCGTCTCCACCCCATGTGTGTGTGTGTGTTTTCCTTTTGTTTGGGGAAGGGGGGAAGGGCTTATTATATGTCTATTACCTTGGGGATTCCAAAACTAGGACTGCCTTGTAAATCTATCACGTTGTTCCCTCTACGTGTTTTCCTATCCAGCGTCCGCGTTTTCTCCTCACATCCTGTTCATCACATCTTGTCCGGTTCTTTTCATCAGTTCCACACTGGTAATTTTGTCATACAATTTTAATCCGGAAGAAATAGTCGAGAATAGGCAAGGAAAATGGGAAGAAACGTCTATGCTACACAAGACGAATGTTGTTTCAAGACATTAACTTGGTAAATGCTTGGAGATATTGATTGAACAAACGTGAGAAAACAAATCCCCAAGCTAGGGGGAAAACAAACGTGCCATCTTTTCTCTCTTCACTAATAGGCGGAGAAAATCGATAAAGAACAAATGAAAGGTGTAAGACAAGAGGAACTGAGCGGAATTTATTAATAAGCAACAAAGCCATGGATTTTACAGGATTAAAAATGAAAACTGAAAAGTCATCATCAGCGGTGAGTTTTTTTCGTGCTGTAAAACTCAACTTATTGCATTTGAAGAAAGAAAGAAAAACCGGCAGGCAGACATGCATGTATACAGACAGAAATTCAAATCGACAGATAGATAGACAGGCAGGCAGACAGACAGACAGACAGACAGACAGACAGACAGACAGACAGACAGACAGACAGACAGACAGACAGACAGACAGACAGACAGACAGATAGATAGATAGATAGATAGATAGATAGATAGATAGATAGATAGATAGATAGATAGATAGATAGATAGATAGATAGATAGATAGATAGATAGATAGATAGATAGATCAGGGTGACCATATGTCGCATAGAGATTTATGATCAATAAATTTTCTATATTCTGTTCTTTTCTACCCGTGTCCTCTCCTTTATTATCGCTCTTTTATCCTTTTCCTGTATTTTTTGCATTCGTTCGTTTCGAAAAATATATTTTCCCATTCTAACGTTTACCTGTTTCTTTTCTCTTACTGAGAACGCATTTTTATTACGTCAGATGTCAGTCTCTGCATGTGAGCGAATAACTGTGAATATACGGTCTGGTCAGACATAGGAGCAGACATTTGTCTAGCAATTCCATCTGACACGAGTTTTCTTCAGTTAAGAGTTCTCGGCGAGGTGTGGAAACTGCCATCTACCTCGACCAGAAATGAGACATTCGTCTAGCATTTCCATCTGACACGGCACTCTACGACCAGTTTCTTAGACGGAGGTGTCAAAGACGCGAAGTGGCAGGTTATGGCAGTCTCTTGGTTTAACGTAAGTGTTAAGAGGAGAGGGGAAGACGGGGGGTTTCGAAATAAGGTGGGATCCTCTGTCTGTTTTCATATATCTTAACCGGAGTTTTAGATTTCATTCACTCAGTAACTTCACAGTCAAGACTAGAACAACCTACGTTCGATTCCTAAGAATCTCTGTTGATAGAAGATGGCATTTAGTTTGGTCGTAGTGGTTTAGTTCTTAGTAGTTCTGTGTGAAGGTAAATATTATATATCTAGTATTTTGTGAGTGTTTAAAGTTATAAATCGCTTATTTCATTTTTCTAGTTAGATTTGTGCGCAGAAGAATTAAATATAAGTCTGTTATATTCTCTAGCTGACGTGTGTCAGTGGAAAGCAGAATAAATTATAATTTCTAGCTTAAAAACTCATGCAGCTATAAAATAATTCAATTTAACTGCTTAGTCGAGAATATTGTAAAACTAACTGATAACTGCACTGATTCATCATTGAGTATTGACGAAATACCCATGTATTTCTAATTCGTGATGATTGATTTTATAGATATAACTTATTTCACGGGGAGGTTTAAACGATAAGTCAAGCCTCCGCTTGCAGTTGATAATGTAAGTTATATCCGAGTACATAGTATGTATAGTATTTTATATGTTGTTTTTCTTTATTCAGTGAAACTGGGGTGACCCAACTTTGCCAGCGTTTGAGTACCATTGAGAGAAGAAACATTTTTATCTTTAACCACGTGGGTTTAAAAGTTAACACCTGTCTGACAGTGCGCGTGTATCCATAAATAGACAGAGTACAACTCTAACTAACAATTTTATTAAAGACTAAATGCTCAAGTACATTTTCAGCCTTTTGTGGCAAGTAAGATATTACAATCAATAACTTTTCCCACACTGTTGAAAGTGGTGGTGTGACCACCTAAATTCCTATCCTGAGATTAGGCACCCGACCTGACATTCCTCATTACTAGAAACCTAAGCTATTGACACTGTTCTCGTTGTTAACGTTCGTGCCTGGACAATTTTAATGTGACAGAAACAGATATCCTAAAATAAGTAGAACCAAGATAGCGTTCCCTGTAGCAGTGAATTCAACCCGTCTTTTTGGAACTGGGGTTGTCTTGGCCACGGCTACCATTGAAGATTCTGTATATGCATGTCCTAAAAATTTTGTTTCCAGAAGTTGCTACCAAAGCTGTAAGTACGCATGAAAGCACGTGATCACGGCTGAATGAATAGAGAGAATGCAGGACTGAGTGATTCTCTTATTGTTGTATTTTGGCACCCATTTTTGCTGTTTACACTTTCTTTTATGCAAGTTTTGTTGCTAACAATATTTTCCTTAGGATAGATCATACAAATACCAAAGTCTGTTCATACCTTTAAAAAGGGAAATTTATTAGACTACAGCAGATGTATCCGTGACTCTTTGGGGTTATCACTTTTCTTCTAACGGGACTGTGGGCTATACATCGAGGGAAAAGATAATAACTGTGGGTCTATCATTTTCTTGTAGAAATTCATTGACTTTATGACTATTTGTATATGATTGATGTAATTTTTATGTGTTGTGATGGAATTTTAGTATGATAATTAAAATTCATTTTAAACTTCATCATCGCGTCGGTCAGCTCGTTCCAAAATATCTGTATAATCATTTGTTATAGTTTTCCCACGTCTGTACGGCTAACTGTCGTCTTATGTGTGTGTGCATGTGAGTGGAGATATATATTTAATATATATGTGGATAGACTGTCTGACTCCTCTAAATCTGTTGTAGAAGATAGGCTGAGAGAGAGAAGATTGCTCGATTTCAGGGACAGCCTCTATTATTCCTACCATCTCACTCGAGGAAACCTATTTCTACATATTATCTCTCACTGTGACTATCACTTATTCTAATCTATTCAGAAGGGACCAACCCAAGTCTTAATTCCCCTATCAAAAATCTACGACACCATATCGTTTTTAACCCAAAAGAGGACTTTCTGACGTAGAAAAGAGGACAATACACGCGAAAAGTAGGACAAAAAAGAGGACTTATTAACTCTAACACTTCACTCCCCTACGGTAGCTTCTGCTTGGAGACTACTGGTACCTTTATTTCATTACCACATCCTCTGTCTTCCTCAATCTGTCGCTCACTCACAAGCACGATCAATTATTATCATCGCTCACTCACAAGCACGATCAATTATTATCATCGCTCACTGTGACGTATAATGGAAAAAGAGCCTACAGTAATCTGACAGTCTTTGTAACCTCGTAGCGCTCTATGATTTGCTAGCTAAAACCATGCATTTACTGCCTGTCTTTACTCACACAAGCTTACTTTTTCGTCCTCGCCTCTTTTCTTTGAACACAAGCAAACGAAGTGTTTACAAACTTTCGTGACCTGCCCGTCATAACAGGTAGCGAATCAGGTTTGTTTACCTCGTCTTCTCACGCGAGCTTATCTGTCATTCATACGATACCTGACAGACCACACGTGAAAAACACAGAATCTTTTTGAAGTCTACGAAGGGAAATCTAAAATTCCCTGAGTACGCTTTGATGTCGAGTCGCGAGCAAAACCTTCGAGAAACCCGTTACATGTAATAAGTCTTTTGATGCCGGTCGAAAACGTCCGACGGAAGACCGACCGTAAGCCTTTATCTTGTAACTCTGTTTATGATTCTCCGTTACACACAGTACCGCGAAAATTAACAACATCTATAGATCAGAGAAATATAATGATATATAAACAGTGTTTTCTTAAACCTGCCATCAGTGTCACTCACAATTTTTGAATACTCTAAGGTCACGGTTTGCACAAGGAGGAATCTGTATCAAGAACAAAAATGATGTAATATTACTTGATGCGAAAGACATATCAAACAGATGGGCAGAATACGTAAAAGAACTATTCGAGGACAACAGAGGTAAAAAACCATCACCAGATTCTAATGAAAGCCCAAACATTCTCAGATCAGAAGTAGAGAATGCCATACATATGATACAAAAAGGAAAATCAGCAGGCATGGATAACATAAAAATTGAAATGATAGAAGCTCTGGAGAGCTTTGGTATAGATACAATCATAGATCTATGCAACGATATATACAATACAGGATATATATCACACGACATGAAGACATCAGTTTTTATAACATTGCCCAAAAAACCAAATGCAACAGAATGTTCAGACTTCAGAACAATCAGCCTGAAGAGTCATGCAATTAAGATACTGCTCAAAATCATACAGGAAAGAATAAAAAGTAAGGTAGACAGCGAAATCCAAGAAGAACAGTTTGGTTTTAGACGGAACAAGAGAGGCAATATTTTGAGTAGGAATATTAGCAGAAAAATATACAGAGGTCCAAAAAAGTATGTACATGTGCTTAATTGACTATAAGAAGGCTTTTGACAGAGTCCATCATGAGAAAATAATTGAATGCCTCGAAGACATAGGTATTGATGGAAAAGATATAAGAATACTCAGTAACCTTTATTGGGAGCAAACTGCCACAGTAAGATCTGGAAGGAATTATTCATCATACATAGACATAAAAAGAGGTATCAGACAAGGTTGTGTGCTGTCCCCATGCCTATTTAATTTATACATCGAAAAAATTTTCGAACAGATACAGGAAATACCAGGACTGAACATCAGTGGAAGGTCAATAAACAACCTTAGATATGCAGATGATACCGTGTTGTTAGCTGAAAGTGAACAGGAGTTACAAGAACTAGTGAAGCAAGTGAACAGTATAAGTCATGAATATGGACTCGACATTAATATTGAGAAAATAAAAACTATGATAATAAGCAAAACAGACGATAAACCCACATTAAAAATAAGCGTAAATGGGAAAATCCTGGAACAAGTCAAGAGCTACGTATATCTTGGTCATATAATAACAGAAGATGGCAGATGTGAAACAGAAATCAAGAAGAGAATAGGAATGGCCAAAGCTACATTCAACAACATAAAACATATACTGACATCTAAACAGTTATCTCACAAATTAAAACTGAGAATCATAAAGTGTTATATATACTCTGCATTTCTTTATGGTGTGGAAACATGGACGATGAATAAGCATTTGGAAGAAAGAATTAAGGCTCTTCAAATATGGATATATAGAAGAATAGGGCGTATCTCATGGAAAGAGATGAAAACAAATAAGGAGGTCCTAGAAAATCTAGGTATGAAAAGAGAACTAATGAGGGAGATCAAAGTTCGGCAGCTAAAATACTTTGGCCACATAAAAAGGCATAACACCTTGCAGAAGACCATAACAGATAGGAGAGTTGAAGGCAAACGTGCAAGAGGAAGACAGCGCTATAAGTGGGAAGATAACATCAAGAGATGGACAGGAAAGAGTCTATCAGAGTGCACCACCAAGACAAGAGACAGAAGACGTTGGAGATCCATTACAGCCAACCTTCGTTGTGGAGATGGCAACTGATTATGATGATGAAGCACCCAGTTCTAGAACCATTATTGTGGAAAATGTGTTATTAGCATTCGTGGGGATTTTTCATTCTGATTTTCTGGTAGGAAATAGTGCAAATGTGTTTTAAAAGTGTTAGCGTTTACCATCAGTATTCACTTAGATCTTTCCCGCTAGTTAAAACCTTGTGAAATAAAATAACGCGTAGCGATTTCATTCCAGAGGTTAAATTAAACTGTTAATTTTCGCCACACGCTTTCTCACACGAGAAGAGACGGTTTTAGCTGACTGGACTTATAGGATAAAACATCTGATAGTGATAGTAAAGAATTCATGCTATATTTCATTTTGTGTATTTATTATAAGTGCCTATTATTTAATACCATACGATGACTAACAGACGCCGACAATTTAATAGCTATTAAAGACGGGCGATTTTTGTGTAAGTGCGCGTATGGATATTTAATAATAATTAACATTGTACGCTGACTGCCGGCGCGAGCAGGGGTGGAAGAGTAGCATAACTCCATCCGACCTAAACTTAGCGCTAGCAAAGTCTGACCGTGTAGGCGTAAAGGAAACCACCGTGTGCCTTTTAAATTTAATCAGGACTGACGGAGTGGAGAAGAGATCGTCTTGTCCCCGTCTGTGGGTGTATATAGTTTCATAGGATAGTAGCATTTTTTCTCCATGAATGTTTCTTATATTCTTCGCAGACCTGATCACAAGGGCATCCAGCGGTTTCTTTTTCTTTTCACATTTGGTTTCTGGGTTACTTGTTCCTCTACTTGGTTTGAGCGGTACCGATTTTTTCATTTATAAACATGTACTCGCCAAAGATACATGAGAAACATTTTAACTTATAAGTTTAACTGGACTTACAAAATGCAGATATTTTTCCAATTTTACCAGCCCACTGGGATGTACAAAATAACATTATTGTTCCCGACTTCTGACAGTCGTATTCAAGCGGATTTATCCAGATTTTACGCAGTGCAGAATCGGGGCTCTAACATAGAGTTGTCCGATAGGATTATCATCATCATCATTTGTAACATATTTTAGCAACCAGATGTTTCCCAATACTGGAAGTATTTTCCTCTTTTAACTGTGAACCCCAAGAGCACTCCTACATCAACTCTTCGCGGTGACATTTTGTTCATCCAGGAAAAACAAAAACACCAGATTCGGCGTTCACCTCACTAGTCTTTGTTTGTTAAAGGATGAACTGGGGCCAATTTGGGAAGTGAACCGGACAATATATATATTCAGAGACAACTGTATTTCCAAGGGATATCACCAAGAGTAGGTAAGAGTGAGTGAGTGGCCACTGTTTGAAAGAGTGTGTGAGTATTTTTCTTTGTTTCAGGGAATTTACCAACAATGGATTTGCTTAAACTTGTTTACTTTACTGGGTAGCATATAGTAGGAACTTGTTTACTTTACTGTCTACTCTGTAACATAGTGCTAACCTTCGACCTTTGGGTTATTAACTTTGGGTTCTTTTCTCCATAGGTGGAGGGCGCATCTATTCTGCTATTTCATATGTATGTAAATCTGATTTTATTTGATCTCTCTAGATATTTGGTGTTGTCGAGTGTAGCGAGATGGATCTGTGTAACCCCACGCTCAAACTTCCTGCTTAAAAACAGACAACGTAATTTTTTTTAATCTAAAAATAACTACAATATTTGAAATTTGTCTGAGGGCCTAGTCAAATTTATCGCCAACATTTAACTAAAGTATTTGAATATTGTTAAGAAAAACAAGTTAAAAGTTACCACTCCTACACACCCAACCCAATCTTATCGAAGGACGTAGTAAAAATTAACAACCAATCAAATCGTTACCTCGGTTTTTGGTAGAGACAAGAAATCTTGGTTATAGTGGAAAAAGACCTATTCTGTGTTTTTGACCAAAATTTAATAATGTATTTCTCAATAACTAAAAGTAATTAACAGGAAATTGATATCTAGAATTATAGCGCTGATAGTGATTAATATAGTAACATAAAGATTCCCTCATATAAAAATTATTTTGACTTAGAAAAATTTATTTTAGTGATATTTTCAGATCAGGGTAAAGGCACATTTAATTACTTAAAAATTACCCAGATGAAAATGCTAAGGAATAACAAAAAGAAAATTATATAGACCGATAGAGGGAAATTAGCCGTTTAATTATCACTTTTGATAGTTAAAATCAGTATCCAATTAACGAAAATATTAAATAATAAAAGTTGATCTAATTCGACACTTAGGCTTAAAATCGCTCAAGTTTATGTTTTCAGAAGATAGTTAATTTTTTTTTTTTTTTGACTCGTCTTCTGATTGGCTGGGGGTAGGGTGATACAAATTAACAACGTCTTAGATAGTCCGCCATAATTTTAAAGCTTCCACGCCGAGCTGACATGTTTGTGAAAACTAAAGGGGCAAGCCTTCGCAGTCTGCAAGTGTGTGCATTGAACTAGAGCCTGTACTGACTGTTTAGCTTGTGTGTGAGAAGATTCTTTACTTGAGGGTAAGATAAATAGGTTTATTTGTATAATTTATTGACATGTAGGCCACGGGATGTGAGCCATATTTTTAATTTCGATACTGCCATTTGGGAAATGCTATGGCACAATGACCTATGTAGAAATGTGCCTAATGCAGTTTTATTCGGAGTGAAAAATTGTGAAAAGGTTTACAAGTTGGCCTTAAAACATTTTACGACTGTAAGGGCAGTAGAAATAAATTGATATTGCCGATTGGGAGTGACATATTGTTCAAATAACATGTGAAACTATGTATAGATTGTTAGAAAGAAAAATTCCACAGGTCACAAGATATGTAGTGTACAACCCTGCTTATTGTATGGAAAACACACTGTATGATGGACAGTGACTTTGAAGTACCACTATAAAGAAAGAATATTACACACAAAACTGATTGTAAACCACGAAAGATAAGGTCTGGTGCAAATGGTCAGCACACATAACTGACCAAGGTAAGTTGCCATAGTGATTAAGTGGGGAAGTAAATATAGACAAGTTCTATATGGGAGGAAATTTTCCTTCTTATTCCAGGTTTATTTACCAAGTACGAGTTGTTGCTGAAAACCTGGGAAGGAGAACTAGAGGAAGTGAATGCTCATAATATATCCTGAAGCTACACGCCTCAACTTTGTCCAGGAAGCACAACATTTGGTGAAACTGACAACTTTTGAGCCAACCATATCAAATATTCTACAAGATAAGTGCTTCATATAGGCACAATGAACGTTCATCCAATTAACAGTCCACATAATAAGAATAATAACTTTACCTTGGAGGGATGAAAACAACAGACCTTCCAATTACAGAATAGTGGTATTCTCAAACATTGAAACAAGAACTGGGTGTAAACTTTTGAGTGATTTTCTTTTTATTGAAAAGACATGGACAAAGTGTCCAACTTATTTATTTCTATTCTGTAAATAAAAATTTCTTGATTTGATAATTCCTGTCCCCAAAAGTTTGAGGTACAGGAAGAATAAATTGTATATATCATTATATATATCTAAACTTTTCAAACAGTCTTATTCACTTAATTTTCCTTGAGTTACAGTTCTGCTTGGAAATTAAATACATTAAATACATTACCCTAGACACCTTGTCATAACACATCACACATATTATTTAGTCCTGGTGAGATCTGGAGAGGTGACAGTTAGGGACCCAGAGAACATCATCATCAGCAGTCTTTACTCTGGGAACTTACATAGTCTGACCTCACCTGGATTGTCTATACACCCTTGCTCTTTTCAGAGAAGGGGGTATTGCTTATAAGACCAGTCTCTTTTCTGGCACTATCCTGGTATCATCTGATACATCTGTTTGTCCAGGATAGCCTATCTTTTGTAACATCTAAACCTCTCATCACATCGAGTTTAAATGATAATAATCTACAAAGAAACTTAACTTTGTGTGTTGGTTAGACCCATACCCATTTATCCGTAGTTTTTTTTCACGTTTGTGTGTCTTGTTGTCACATAGCTGTGTGTGTGTGTAGAGAAACTTATATCTATTCGTGATAGGGAGATAAAAGCTGTCTTGCAATAAAAACCAGTCGTACGGATAGGCTGGAAGAGATTATCTAATCAATCCAGAGACAGATCTTTTTTTTACTTAATTCTACCACCTGTGAAAAAATCTATTTCTATACCTTCTCGCGTATCTGTCGACATCAACTCTATATACGGGCCAATTAAAACAATTAACCTTCCGTACGACACTCACTCACAAGCACGATCAATTATTATCATCGCTCACTCATCAGCATGATCAATTATTATCAGGCAGGCTTGCTCTCTCCCGCACAAACACTCAATCTCTGTCGACCAGTTTCCCACTCTTTCACACACATTCATTCTTCCAGTCTGCAGGGTGATTGAATAGTCACTATATATTTTTCAATGTGTAAATCCTCATTTGTATCTGTTGACAATATGCCCACGGGCAAAAAAGCTGTAAATATATTTATAGAACACTTTGCTAGTGCTAATCAGATTGATGTCCCTGCTGGCAGAAAGAAAGGTGTCATAGATCAACAGTTAATTCATGCCAACACAAATATTGCGCCAGAAGAACATACGATGGCAAAGTTGAAGAGGCAATAAGGTCACTAAACCAAAAATAAGTTACCGGGAAAGGATGGAATAACCAATGAAATGTTAATAGGTCTCGGAACAAAGGCAAAAGAGAAGTTTCTGGCACTATTAAACTACAGCTGGAAAGAGTTATTGTCCCGCAGGCATCGAAGGAAGCCATACTGATACCTCTACCAAAGAAAGACGAAAACCCGAAAGAAGCAAATGACTGCAGACCAATTACCCTACTAAGCTGTGTAAGTAAACTGATGGAGCACACGATTAATACCATACTGATGTGGCATCAGAAGAAAAAAAAAACCAATTAACCCCTCAACAAGCAGGATTCAGACAACAAAGATTCACTGAAGATTAGATGACATATATAGCTTAGGAATGGGAAGATGTCTTTCAAGAGAAAAAACACACGCTGGTGTTTTAAGTAGATTTAGAAAAATCGTTTGATAAAGTGTGGACAGAGGGACTTAAAGTCAAGCTGCGAAGAATTGGTGTGTGTGGGAGAATGTACAAATGGACTGGTCACTATCTTAAGAATAGAACCGCCAGAGTACAGCTACAAGGACATACTAATAAGAAGTTTATATTGGAGGTCCCCCAAGGGGGAGTCCTGTCACCTACATTGTTCCTTGCATACTATACATAAATGACTTAACAGAAAATATTCCAAGAAAAACAAGCAATGCCTCCTTTGCAGATGACTTGGTTTTGTGGATCTCTGAAGGGTATATCACCACTGCAAACATTCGGATGCAGCAAGCTGTATAAACTCACTGGAGAAGTGGGCCAAAACACGGCTAATGAAGATAGATGAAGATAAAACAGCACACACAGTGTTATCCCTCTCAAATAAACCAAGAGCTAGAAACTAGTGCTGAACGGGAAAAATCTATATCTGGATAAACATTCAAATTACCTAGGCATTACGTTTGATCGCCGTTTTATTTGAAAACAAAAACAGGTTGAAAGACACCGAATGAGGGCAAGGCAAAGAACGGTAGTCATGAAAAAACATGCTGGTACAACTTGGGGAGCAGATGAGAGAGTGCTAAAGACACCACACACAAAGCGAGTGAGACCAGTCCTTCAATATAGCATAGCAACATGTGCAACAGCAGTTAGGCCAGACTTCGATAAAATCAGCAGACTCCAGAACCAAGCAGTGAGAATCATAACGGCAGGCATGAAGTCAAAACCTATAAAAGAACTCGAAAAGATTACATACCTCCAGCCAATATGGGATAGGAGAGATAGCAGTGCCCTAAAACAAGCTGAAAAATTCAAGAGACTAAGAAATCATCCAATGTACCATAGAATAAATGCTCTTGGAAGGGAAAGACTCAAGCGAAGCAACTTTGTAGAATCAACCATAACAAATCGTATAGCAGTTCTCATAAATGCGGTATCAAAAATTAAATCTTTATGCGATGCACACAAGCTTTCAGTTTGGAAAAAAACATCGTTTTTCTGAAATAATACAAAAGTTTCATGGAAATGAGAGAAAAATAGCCACACTGCAACAGACAGAAAAGCCATAACGACAAAATACACAGAGAAACATTACCCAAGCAATACATGGACCCATGCATACACAGATGCAACAGAATATATAGGTGGAGGTGTGCGTGTTTAAGCACTGGTACACACACAGAAAAGATGTCACTGGCAACAGGAAAATTCTCAAATAACTTCAGAGCAGAGGCAGAGGCATTAAAAGCTTCAGCAGCGGCTGTAATCGCAGAGGAAAGCACAGAGAGACAAGTTGCTAACAAAAGCCCAGCAGATAAAAAGATGTCGATGGCGAGAGAGAGCAATATGGTATCATGGAAGAAGAAACATTACAGGCACCATAGACATTAAACATTGACACAACAAACACCATAGACATTAAACATTGACACAACAAACGGCAGATAAATTACAGCATGGAAGAGCCAACACATAAGACAAACAACAAAGTAATACACTATATGGAATGATGAACACTACATACCCAAATTATAACCCACATGGGGTTGAACCGGGTATTCCTTGCACACACAAAACACCAGTGTTCAAGTACGGAGTTCAAAAACCTAACCTAACCAAACGCTGAGGAGCCAGAACAATGCAGACCTGGATGACCTAAGAGTAGTGCTTCACAAACTGTGTCAACGATTCAAAAGGGTTGTGATACAATGGATCCCATTGCATCGTAGCATCCCCGGCAATGAAGAGGCTGAAAAATTGACAAAGAAAGGTGGAAAGCTACCTCAACCTGATACAAGCATAACTTTCGAAGAGGCAAAGAGTTTTATCAGAACCAGATACAGAAACAAATGGGATTCAGAGTATCCTGGACACATAAAATTATGCATATTACCAGCTCAGCAGTAGAGAATAAGTGATAATTTACAGACTCCGCACGAGCAACAACAGATAGGAATACCATCTATTCAACAAGCTAA
Organism: Oreohelix idahoensis; assembly: GCA_024509875.1. Lineage (NCBI taxonomy): Eukaryota > Metazoa > Mollusca > Gastropoda > Stylommatophora > Oreohelicidae > Oreohelix > Oreohelix idahoensis. Next base: position 104,774 of record JAMPIV010021254.1, on the reverse strand, counting down.
AGATAGGAATTACCGATGAGTATAATATGGCACAGATAAAATGACTGCTGAACAACTGCTTCAAAGATGCCCATAATACGAGGAACATAGAAAGCACATATGGCCATTACCATTTCTAGGAAAAACCTTATGGAGATGCAAATGGCCTGAAGCTGACAACCGCCTTTCTTTGAAAACATTCAAGCAGACGTCTGAGAATGTACGAGGAAGAAGAAGAAGTATCTGTTGGGTATACATGAAACAAATGTCAAAATAAGTAGCGATAATTGACATTTGAAGTCATACGTTTTACTAATTATTTTCAGAAGCAAACTAAAAATAAATTAAATCTGAAAATGGCCACTAAAATCGGCGTTACAAGGAGGACTACAATTGCTGCCCACAATAAAGTCATGCGTTGAACAGGCTGGATCTCACGTTATGTTAATGTGACATCAGACTTTAAGTAACAAAATAGCAATTAAATCTATCTATTTTGACGTTTCTAGGTTAATTCTATTTTGACGTTTCTTACATAAAAATCAGTTTATTTAGTGATGAAATAGATATTTAACTCTTTAAGGACGTGGTAGTTTCCCCATGTTGGACGCTCGGAATTTTATCACTCTGCGTTCTCATATAATTTTAAGTTTAAGGCACGGTTCTTGTCAAGTTGTTTTCTTATTAGGTAAGTTAATGTTATACAAAACCAATTGTTGTCATAGCTAGGAGTGGAATTGAGGACGAGCTCTCAATATCTGACCAAATGCTCCTAAGGCGTACGTAATACATAGCCGCTGACAACAAAAGTCCAGCTCCTGGCCTTCTGGTGGCGGCACCGTTTAACACTAACAGGAGAAGGGGCGAAGGGCGAGTGTCTGGCGCCTTAAAACCAGATTGCTCCAGGTACATTTTGTATGTACCTGCAAGGATACTTGGAGAGGAGATGGGCACCGCCAAGCAAACCTCTTGCCCACTAAAATGCTATGATGGAAAGTCAACTCAGTAATATTATGCCGGATCGGCCGAGGTCTATGTTAGAGAGAAAATAAACACGTATGCAGGCCACCAAGAACCACTTTTGTCATTAGTGAAACGTCGAAAGCTTGCCTGGTTTTGGCATGTAACTCATCATGACTCCCTTTCGAAAACGATCCTCCAGGGAACAGTCGAAGGTAAACGGAGAAGAGGAAGGCAAAGAAAATCCTGGGCTGATAACATCAAAGAATGGGCAGGGCACGGTTTTTCCAAACTTGTACGCATTGCTGATGTCAGAGAGCAGTGGAGGACCCTGTCTGCTGATGCTTCCGCCATGGCACCCCTACGACCCATGACGGGTTACAGGTTGAGATGAGATGATGATGAATGTTATACAGATGTAAAGTAAACTGAATGAAGATTAATAAAATATTAAATTGGAACAAATCGAAGCCAAAACTTGGTTCAAATATACCAGCCGTGTAAACTGGTCGCCCGTTATGAGCGACTCAGAAAATCGGCCCCGAAAAATGGCCCCTCGTCTTTTGAGAGTGAAGAATAGGTAGTGACTTTTCAATTACCTTTTATATTCACCAACGATGCATTAACAAACGCCCTCTTTAAAACTTCCCTTACCTACAACCCGCCCTCGGATTTACTTCACATCGTAACTTCTACTCCACAACAAGACACCTAATGTCAGACATTGTTAACTCACCCTTGAGATCTGAAATTAAAGCATCAGTGGAGAATCTATTTCCCCTCGTTCTCTGAACTGGATAGAATTAAATGTGGCAACGAAAGTACGAGATTTAACTTGAAGTAAATATGATGCACACAAGTTCTTTCTGGCACTGCGACTCAAATAGATCTGACTGGTGTCGCTGGAATGTGTCCGTATAAGCTAAACGCAACACTAGTTCATAAACACTTCACATTTAATCCTAGATTGGAATTAAACGCAGGCTCGTCACTGATACCTGGCAACTACAATCGCTTACATTCACTGTACACCACTGTTTTTATAATTACATCTAGGCTCTAGCTAACTACTGTAGCTGCGAGAGACAACGATTGCTTTGTAATTATTTCTACATCTATGCTTCCGCACGGAGCGCCAGGCTCTGATCTTGCGCATTTGTTATTAGACTCTATCGATCCATGCATATTTTTTTTTTCTCTCACACTTTTACCTTTCTTATTTTTCTCAACATTCTATTTAGCGAAATCACTGTGGCCGGTTAGTCGATGGGGTTAATTTATTATAGCAGTGGTTACTTTCTTTGAAATTCTCAACCAGTTCGAGTAACATGAAAATTCTCTATCGGTTTGGCAAACTAGAGTCGGCAGTAACCAAACCTATGTTTCTTTTTCCAGACCGGGGTTTCTTAGTCTGTAGTCAGCGGACTCCTTCAGGGTCCATGAATGGATTCTAGAGGTCCGCCTACATTACCTAAAATTCTGAATTTCATTTTGACCAAAATTTATTCTACAAAAAAATTATCTTAGATTTTTGCATTTAAAGAACTTGATTCATGTTACATTTTGTTTTTGTTTTTAAGTATGGCTAAATGTAAGATTTTTCTTTGGTATTAATTGTATGCAGAAATTTTCATCATACATCTGTGTGCATTTTTTTTTCTTAAAAAGGGGTGCGTTGCCTTTACCGGAAATGCAAAGGAGTTCGTAGACTTCACAACATAATTAAAGAGGTCCATGGCAATAGAAAGGTTTTGCTGTCCAAGACTTACGAGCTTCATCTACGAGGTTTTTTAACCTGTGGTGGTCCATGAAGGAATTCTAGTGGGGCGGGGTGGTGGCACGAGAGAAAAAAAGGGGTGGGGGTGTCCGAGTACAAAATCAAAATTTAAAATGTAAAATTTTAAATTAGTCTTTTATGTATATTTTTTCCAAAAAGGGCTCCATAACCTTCACAATAACGGACAATCAAGTGGGTCCATGACACAAATAGAAACCCTGATCTACAAGGAGCATTTTGGTTTAAGGGTGCCAGTGACGCGCCCTTGTCCTTCTCCTTATGGTTTATAAGAGTACTGAACGGAAATGCCAGGTGCTGGGTTTTTGCTATTAGCGGCTACATGCTGTGTACTCCCTACGAGCATTTAAATAGAGCTGAGAGCTCATCTTTAACTCCACTCCTTGCTATAGCAATATTTGGGACGAGTGATCTCTATGAAGTCTAACAGAAGTGTTCTCTGACTTAACTTTTGTCTTACTTTCTTCTTTGGTCCTTGACCTCTGACTGACAAAGCAATCAGTGACCATCATGCCTAGTGGCGTTTTGTAGTGCAGCAAAAAACTTTCTCCGTCGACAGCCATCATTCGTGTGGTGCCCCAGCTTTGGTTCATGCTCAGCATCACTGCCTCCACAGTTCTCCGCCAGGTGGATTTTGGCCATCCTTGCTTTTGCTTTCCTTCTGGCGTCCATGGCATGGCAGTTCTGGTGATGGTGTCAGGGTCTCTTCTGAAGAAATGGACAACCCAATTCCAGCGTCTACCCGCTATGATGATGCGCATGTCTTCGTGGCGGCTCCGAGTTAGTACGTAGTTCTTGGTTGGTGATAGTGGTCGGCCACAAAATTCTTCGAATTTTCTGGAGATAGGTTGTGTGGAAAAAGGACAATTTGGACATTTCCTTTTCTTTTACTCTCCAGCATTCTGCATCGTAAAGAAGTACAGAAATTATGCAGCTCTCGTGTAAATTTTTTATATAATTTAATATTATTACTGTACTCGGAGGATCTCCATATGTTGTGTTACTTTCCCCCAGCTTTATTCTGTGCACTGAAGTCATACACAGATGATAAATTACCTTTTTTCGAACACTGTATCGGGTGGGGGGGGGGGGGGGGACGTGTATGTAAATATAGCCACGGAGATTCGACCACCTTCGTTTCCTCAGTTAGTGTGTATGTTTTGCGAAGGCAAAACCATGCAATTCGCTGTCTGTTGACTCACTTTTGAAGCCACGCCTATTTTTCCTGTCTTTCTTGCGCTAATGAGTTGTTTACATATTTTCACAACATGCCAGATAACAGTGGAGCGAACCGGTCTGTTTACCTGAGTTCTCACGCGAGCGGATCTGTCAATAATTGATAATGACAGAAAGCACGTGGGGAAAAAGAACAGACTCTGTAGCAAATTCAAGGGCGATAATAATACTTTCCGACCACCTTTGATGTCCGACATTTTCAGGGGAATTAAGTATTTGATCTATGGCAGGGGGACGAAATCTAAGAAGACCCGTTCGCAGGGGATGTCTTCTGGTGTCGTTCGGCATCGCGAGTGAGCGATCAGTAGAATCCTTTATCTCGGAAGCCAAGCTCGTTGATTTTTCCCTGATACGACGAAGTTGTGAACTGTGACATCTTGTAGAGATATTGCACAAAATCTGTATATATACTGCGCTCTTTCCAAATCAGTTATCAAGTCTCTCAGGAAATTTTGGATAATCTAAACGCGTACGCTAGAACCTGTGTGAAATAGTGCGTTAATAGCCTTCGTGGGGATTATTCTGTTTTTCTGGTAATAATATAAGTTGTGCTTAAGTGTTAAATGTGTTAAAGTTTTACCATTTTATTCACTGTGAGTCCCTAGCGTTAAGACTAGCGAAATAGCAAACGCGTAGATATTTTCTTACCAGTTGTTCAGCTTAATGTAAAAAATCCATCAACCATTTTTTACACCAGAAGATACGGTTTAGCTGAATAAGTAACATGCTATGAGTGACGGATAATGTGACAGAGTGGAATGCGCATTATATTTTCCTTGTGTGTAATTATATAGTGGCTAGTGTTTAATATCATGTGTAAAAACGATAGACGCCGACAATCAACTAGCTAGTAATGACAAGCAATATTTGTTAAGGGAGCGTAGTCATAATTAAATTATGACTGACATTGTACACTGAGTGTTTTACTGGGTCGGAGTGGGGAAAGGCGGTAAGCCTTTACCAAACCCGTACTCGTTAAGCGACGCGCGATAGTATAGGCTAAGATACCGTGTGCCTTTTAATTTAATTAGGTGACGGAGAGGATAAGAGATCATACCTTACGCTTGATGGCAAAGGATATTGTCAGTTTGGTTAAATGTTTTGTTTTCTTTCTAATACAGTACTGGATCAACACCCAGCGGCCAGCGGTTTTCTATTGTGGTCTTTTCCTCAGTTACTGAAGGAATAAAAATTGTCGTTTTTTTCCTTGGTGTTCATCCTCGTACCGGTGTGAACAGGAATTGCCCAGGCGACACACTAACATTTTTTAACTGTAAATTTGAGTAATGGGAATTACAAAATACCCAGATTTTTCCATTAAATTTTATCAGCCCGCTGTGGCAATATACATAACATTTTCCCAGACTTCTGACAGTCGTTTACCAAAGTGGATTTTATCCAGGAGAATACGCTGTTTCATAATCGGCATTCACCCCAGAGCAAGCCGACAGGAGTATCATCATCATCATAATTAACAGTTTTAGCAATCATATGTTTTCCTGCTGTTAACTGGGAATGCCATATCTCAGAGAGTTCCGGCATTAACTATTCTAAGTGACAATTGTGTATCCAGAGATCTACCCCCAAATTAGGCGTTCCCCGTGTAAAATTTAATTATTATCGGTGGGACTGGGGCCCGATACGGATGATACCAACTACTGGACTTTATATGCACATTCATAGATTATTCGTCCAAACCATTGTTTCACCAGATTATGTAAGGAGCGAATGAGTGGCCACGTATAACAGAGAAAGAGAGAGAGTGAAATATTTTCTTTTGTTACATTGTACCTGCAAACTTCGTTCTTTTTTTAAACTACTGTTTATTTCTTTTTTTTTTAAACTGGATAGCATTTTAGAGGGAGCTTGTTCTTTTCTTTACTGTCTATTATATACCCTAGTGTTAATCTTTGACATTTTGGGTTATTAACTTCCTTTGGGATCCTTTTTTTCCAACAAGGGGGAAGGGCACTTATTGGGTTATTTTCCTATGTCTGTAAACATGATTATATATATATATATATATATATATATATATATATATATATATATATATATATATATATATATATATATATATATATATATATATATATATATATATATATATATATATATATATATATGTTTGATGTTGTAAAGTTTAAGTGATAATAAACTAAACAAAACTTAACTTAGTGTGTTGGTCAGACCCATTCTTCTTCTTCTTCTTCCATACTCCTGGTAAATTTCCGGTGTTATGACTTGCGGCGGTTCGCACTAATGACCTGTCATCGAAGCATCATGTGTTTCTTCTTCTTCCATCCTTAGCCACCAACCGGCAAAGCAGTATGTGGCCAGTACGCCTAGTGGCGTCTTAGGGCAACAACAAATTGATCAATCTATCGCTGTTTCCACCACGCCTAGTGGCGTCTTTGTGGAACAGAAACAGACCAAACAATCTATCGTTGTTTCCGTAATCAGATTGGTTGGCAAGCAGGTGATCAGCCCACTGTGCAAAGTTTTTACGGGATGGGGTAAACAGCCCCATGCCCAACCCTCCTTAGTCGCTTTTTACGACATGCGTGGTAGGGTGCAGTGTTACTATTCTTTGCTCCCCTTTCGGGCCCCGGCAACACACGGGTGATCATGTGTTTGGTGATGCCTAAATGGCAGGGAGGATAGTGTGATTTGCTTGCATAGCTAGGCGGGGTTGTCGCACGGAAGGTCCTGGGTTCCAGTCCTGGGTAAGCCACTCACGTCTGTTGTTTTTCTGTTGTCTAGTGTTCTACTTTTTATTTCTTACCAGTGCCTGACAACATACCTTTATGTTTGTCTAATATTTATTTACATAATTATCCATAGTTTTCACGTGTGTGCGTATTGTTGTCACATAATTGTGTGGGCGTGTGTAGTGTAACTTATATTTCATATAGGGAGAGAAAGGTCGTCTGATATTAAAATATAGTCGCATAAATTGGCTGGACTAGAGAAACTACTCACTCCAGAGACAGATCTTCCTCTTACACTATTCCCTCGTGAAAATCTATTTCTTACACCTTTATTCTCACATATTTACCACTATCACCTCTGCTCAGACGGGACCATAAATATCTTCTGACCTATCTTTAAAAATTTACGACAGGGGCCACAGAGTTAAATGAATCTCATAAGAGTGCTAAGAGCAAAGTGAGGTTTAGAACTTCTCACAAGGGGTGGGTTTGAAAAAAAATCGAAAAAAGGTGATTCGTCTTACGAGGACAAAAGACAAAGAAAATAGTCTACGTTACGGCCACAAGGCCTTCGTCAGGAAAGGAAAGAAAGTGAAGTCTAGATAGGACACATAAAAAACTTAATAAAATAATAAAATAAAAACTGGGTACTTCCCTGAAGGCAAGAACCGAAATTCGCTCTTCAACAGACAGCGAATTTCGGTTCTTGCCTTCAGGGAAGTACCCAGTTTTTATTTTATTATTTTATTAAGTTTTTTATGTGTCCTATCTAGACTTCACTTTCTTTCCTTTCCTGACGAAGGCCTTGTGGCCGTAACGTAGACTATTTTCTTTGTCTTTTGTCCTCGTAAGACGAATCACCTTTTTTCGATTTTTTTCAAACCCACCCATTGTATTCCACGTCTTACCGCAGTTCCCCTCAACTTCCTCAACTTCTCACAAGATAGAGGAGGTAATTGTTGAGGGTCGTTCCATGGTGGGAAGTTGTCGTGACAGGTTTATTCTAGTCGCGCTGATTGTTGCACCATGGAGCACCCCTCACTGATACAATATTACGAAGAGCGCATACTATACTATGTTACGTAAAACGCACAGTTACCTAAGGGGGATTCTTTGTGTTGCCTTTGGGCTTGACGGATGTGTTCATAATTGTGTGGTATATCCACTTTACAAAATGTCATTATAGTCGGCGTCTGTGGCCTAATGGATATGAACGCAGTTTCATAATCCAGATATACCAGGTTCGAAGCCTGCTGCAAGCGGTTTGGTAGCAGATCGCTTTGTGTGGATTTTTAACAATGGTATAAGCGCCGTACCGTTCAGAAAGCAATGACAAACTACTGAAAGAAAAGAATTATCTAGAAAAATCACAAACAGCCAATAAAAGCTGGAGTTGATTGCCACATCCTGTAAAGGATAAGCAACTAACATTATAGACTAAGTTTAAGAAGGCTATGGGAAACCATGTTACAGTGTTCAAATATAAATACGAGACAATCATATTCACGATAAGGTGATATAAATGAAAATACCTGCCTAGCGAACGCTCTAATAATATAGGCATTTTTAAGGACGTTACCGTCCAAATTGGAATACATGACGAGATTAAAGCTGGCAGATGTTATGGCGTGTGAAGCCAAATGAATAACTTTCTTCATACGAGAGATAAAAATGTAAAGCAAATCGTAGCAATGAAATATATAGATATAGCTTAGAAAATTTAATCTAAAGATTCGAAGAAGAACTAACTGTGGACAGTATTATAGTCACTAAAAGTACTGAAGAACTAGGTCAGGAGTAATTCCTAGATTCTGTGATTAAATTCTAATAGCAGTGACTTCTAATATGCATGAACAGTGCTGTGTAATTCCATACAAAATGTTATGTAGAAATATGTTATTAAAACGAGATGTCAGTCGTTTGAGAACGCCTTCTTCAATCGATCAAGTTCGTTGCAATGCTACCGTTGAGATGTACTTCAAATGTCCTTCAATATTACACGTCGTTACTACTTTCACAGTCTTGAGTAACCATAATTAAGCACGTAACCAAGTCAAATATAAGAATAAAACAGAACTCTCAATAACAATGGACAAAGTAAATTAAGCAACGAACATCTTTAATATTATATGCATTTAATTAAAAAATCAGACAAGAATCCACGTGGGAGCTGGATATAATGGTTATTATGGCAATGCTCATCCTGACAAAAAACACGAGTAAATTATAGAAGAAATAAACTTCCTAACAGTAATCAATTAAAAACTACAATTATGTGAACATGAAAATGAAAATCCTTAATGATTTGCATTATCTTAAACAATGTTTACAATAATGGTTACTAACTTAATTTATAGACTTAAAAAAAACATTAACTGCTATAACTTACAGATGATGCTGTCACATGGGATACTGGAAAAAGTCTTCCAACATTATAAAAGGATCTGCAGTTTGTATTTCTGACAAAAAGTATCAAAATGGATGGTAAAATGGGCACTCCGGCTAAAGGCAAAGTAGACAATGAGAGTAATTTTAGTAGAACTAGGATTGTTAAAAACAGGACATTTGATGTAAATATGCAGGGATATAAAATAAGCTCAGTGTCATCCATCAAATTCCCTAGGCATTAACTGAACCAACAGCTGCGCCTGAAACAAAAGGATAGGTAAACGTGTGCAGAGTTGCAGATGATTAAAAACCATAGTCATATAGTCTAAAGGAGATGGATGGGTGCCAGCACTAAGACAATGCTTATGTTCTATGGATCTTTCATTCGAAAAAAAAATTATGCGAGCAGTAACGCGATTACATTTGACAACATACAGTAAAAGGGCGAGCTTTTCATAAATAACTAGAGGAGTTCGATACAAATCACAGGGTTAACTTACAAAAAATAAAAGTTATGCATATCAACGCCCTTGGTGATATCATGCTAATGGTTGCCATCGAAACGGCGGCCATTTTGGATTTTAATCCTATTTTTCAATTCACTAAGGCTTTTTTTTTATTTGTTTAGTTATGAGCACCAATGTTAAAATGGAAGCTTATCATTGTATTTTAACACTCTCGTCAGATTAGATTTTTTGATAACTCTAGTACATTCTGAGATACAGAACTTCAAAGTTAGTAAAAATAGTAACATATTTTTCAAAGTTTTACAAACATTATTAGCAAGAAATCAAAGTTTTGATAAGATATCACAAATCGGATATGACAAAAAGTGATACTGTACATGGAAAGTATTTGTATTAAATCTCATTTTGATTGAGTAAGAAATATGCATGTTGTAAGAAAATTAGTAACATAAAACAAGGTTCTGAGAAATTCATGATTTTCTTCATACGAAAAGCAGAATTTCTGAAGAAAATACAATTTGTAAAATAAAAATAAACCTACTTAAAATTTGTTTTGACAAATCCTTTTGACATATTTAGATTCAAGAGAATATATATTACTAGATGACAGACTAATTGAAATGTTCATTTTTGTCCTATTTTCTCTGAAAATCTTTCTTCTTCTTTTCTTTGATCCTTAGCCACCGACCGTCAAAGCAGTCAGTGGCCATTACGTCTGGTGGCGTCTTGTAGGGCAACAACAAATTGACTCCACTTTGCTCGGTCGGCGGCCATCCTTCGTACAGTGACCCAAATCTGGTTCATTCTTTGCATCTCAGCCTCCACACTCCTCCGCCAAGTTCTTTTTGGTCGGCCTCTCTTTCGTTTTCCTTCCGGGGTCCATAACATAGCTGTTCTTGTGATGGCATCGGGGTCTCTTCTGAGGACATGGCCAACCCAGCTCCAGCGTCTGCCAGCTATGATGGTGTGCATGTCCTCTTGGTTGCTCCGAGTAAGCAGTTCTTGGTTGGTGATGGTATTCGGCCAAAAGATTCGGTGAATTTTTCTTAGGCAGATTGTGTGGAAAGAGGACAATTTCAACATTTCCTTCTCTGTTACTCTCCAACATTCCGCACCATTGAGAGGCACATAAAGTACACAGCCCTCATATAATCTGAATTTTGTGTTTGTGCTGTACTGCGAGGACTTCCAGATGTTGTTTAGAGTAACAAAGGCTGTTCTTGCTTTGTTCGTTCTGTTATTTATGTCTTTGCTTGCTACGACGTCTGGTGTTACTAGGCGTCCTAGGTATGTGAAGGTGTCTGTTTGTTCCAGTTTCTGATTCCTTACTGTTATGGGCTCAGGGTTGCTCACATTGAGCATCATGACCTCTGTCTTCTTTAGATTGATGTTCAGGTCCACCTGCTGGCTATACTTATTAAGTCTATCCGTTTTTTCCTGAATGTGTTGATGAGAATGTGCGAGTAGTGCAATGTCATCTGCATATTCCAGATCTTCCAATGTAGAAAATGTAGTCTGTCTTATTCCTCTTGGACTGCCCTCTGTTGTCTGACGCATCACCCAGTCTATGACTGTTAAAAATAAACTGGTTGATAACTGGGCATCCTTGTTGTACTCCTGTCTTCACCTCAAAAGTTAGGCTGCTCTGCCCAACGCTACATGTAAAGTTGGCATAGAGGCTTTTTATGATGGACACTCTGCGTTTTGGAATTCCCTAGCCCTCAGTATTTTCCATAGACTGTCACTATGTATACTGTCAAAAGCCTTCTCAAAATCAACGAAATTAATGTACAGCTGTCTCTGCCATTCTGAGCACTGATCTATGATGTTCCTGAGGGTATATACAGTATATGTGATCTGCACATCTTCTGTTCTTTCTAAATCCTGCTTGTTCTTTTCTCAGTTTGTGGTCTATTGCTTTTGAAATTCTCTGTATAATTATTCTGCCTAGTATTTTGCTGGGAACTGAGAGAAGAGTGATTCCTCTCCTATTGTTGCCCTTCTTGGGCAATTTGACAATTATTCCTTTGTTCCACTCCGTTGGTGTTGTCCCTGTTTTCCAGACTTGTGCAAATAGTAGTACTAATAGTTCTGCTGCTCGCTCAGTGTCGCGAGAGGTTTGAGATGTTATAGAATTGTAGATATCCTGGACATAAAGGTGTATCAGATGATACCAGGATAGTGACAGATAAGAGTCTGGTCTTATCAGTAATACCCCCTTCTCTGAAGAGAGTAAGGGTGTACAGACACAAAGGTAGGGTCAAGCTATGTAAGTTCCCAGAGAAGATGGTGATGTAGTCCCTAACTGCTACCTCTCCTAATCCGCTGCTGTGATTATGGTATGTAATATGTTTCTGACTCTACTAGGGGTAATTTTATATAACTATATCCACCAACAAGAACTATAATTCAACTTAAGGAATCTAAAAAAGTCTTCTGGTGAATATGTACAATTTAATTAAACAGTTTCTCTTTTCTGTTTGAAAAGTGTTAAACTCAAATAATTTACAACATTAAATAAATAATAATAGTTAACGAATGTTTATATCTTGGGTCAAAATGTCTATCCTCTTGTAGACAACTTTAGCTTGCTTTACCATTCACATGTAGGATTGTTTATTATTATTACTAGAAGTTTATAGAAACACTATTTTAGTTTGGTCATCACAAACTGGGTTCGTATATGTCTTTAATTGATCTGGATAAGCTGTACAGTTGCATTTAGCAACTTATCTTTATCACGGCAGATGGCTCCCTTATATGCTGGAAATATAATTTCAGATGAACTCGTTCCAGTAAGTACTACGTGATGACGGGCCTGCTATCACCAACTGGCACTGCATACGTTGCAACTTTTGTAAGAGTAGCCTCTTCTGATTTTGAAACTTGTGTTAAAGGATTAAACCTGCAATGAATTCAAACGCAATCCCTGTATTTTTCTATCCATACCCCTCTTATGACACAGATGGGGACGATAGACAGTTTCAGATAAGCGTGTTAGCAGATGCACAAGGTATAGTGTAGTCATCAACAATCATTTTAATACAAAGTGATCTCAATTTACTTTTACCCTTTTAAATTATAAGTATTGTCCCATGATTCGCCTCCATACAATAATTCGGTTGTGAGTAAAACTATTAAACAATATGTCAAACGATACTGTGAATCAATCCCTTTCATCCTTCCTTATGTTCCTGTCAGGTGTCTCATTCTATTTAAGAAATACTTCTTTAAATACCTTTTCCAACTTACAGACACAATTAGCCATCTTTCTTAATATATTAAATATTTCCGAAGGCAGGCTTTGCCTCTAGCAATACACATGAGCTTGTAAGTTTCATCAGAAGACACAGTCCATTCCTAACACATCTTATACACATCGTATCGCACAGTTGGATTAATCAATATAATTACACACAATTATATACATTTTTATATACATATAAATAGATTCGTTCTTACCCTCAGGTACACACACAATACTAGCCCTCAATGGTTGAAAAAGGTCTGCTACAAGTGCAGAAAGGCAAACGCTGGCATTAATATATGCACTGCTTTCCCCGATTCTGTGTTTTTCAAATCGTGACTGACCGGATTTTGTTAGGCGAGTCTATTTATAGTCTAACCGCGGATGTACGAGACGGAATTCCCCTAAGAATGCAATAACTATCCTAAAATGTGGGTACCGTTTGGCCTTTGTACAATGTAGAAAAACTACTTTTTTATTATCTCCGTTATTTCTGATACGATTTTAGTCAATTAAAGTTTACCTTATACTTAGAATTAGGCTTTACATATCTATATAATAATCGTTTTTGGTTACTACTTGCATTTTCTGTTATGCATAGTTTAAACAGCTCATCTTAGGCCAACCTGAAGCTTCGAATGCATTTAACCTAAGATTTCTCACGTCCTATAATAGTATTAGTAAAAGTATTACTACTTACGGGTAAGAGTAACATCCCTAATATCGTTTTTATAACCTCTGCCATGTGATACTTCTTTTATACTGCTGTACCAAAATTCCGAAGTTAATCAAGTTACACAAAGTAGGGTCTGGCCATCTTTATGCTCCCTGCAGTTGTAAACACGGGACCAAAAAAGCGTTTTCATTGGTCGGTGTATCATTTCTTTTTACAATGTATGGCGCGCCGCTAGGACCAGAGTTATTAGAATTCGTGATGTGAAAACGGCGTCATTCCACGACACTCAGGGTCTGTCTTAAATAGCTCTGCATTTAAGAAATTAGGCCAGGAGCTTTTCCATTCTTTAACCTTTTGATTGCCGTGATGATTTCTTCCTTTCGTGGAATGTCTGTATTAACATCTAGATCATTTTCAGCCTCAGGGACATTCAACTGTGTCTCTGGTGGTTCCTTGTTCAGAGTTTCTCTGAAGTGCTTTGCCCATCTTGTTTCCTGTCCCTCTGCTGTCGTGATGAGATTACCTTGCTTATCTCTTACTAATGTAATATTGTTTGCACCTCGTTTTCCGCTGATGAATTAAGTTATTTTGTATACTGTGCTTTCTTCGTTTCTCAGTGCTGCCTCCTCTGCCTATCTTGCAAGATCGTCTAGGAAATTCCTTTTGTTGGCTCGGGTTTGGCGTTTAACTTCCTTGTCCAGCTGACTGTACTGTTCGCTAAATAGTTGCTTTAACCTGGGGGACTTCGCTTCTGTTTTCTTTCTTTTCATTTCCTTTCTCATCGTTATGGTGTTTAATGTTTCTGGTGTTATCCAGTCTTGCTTCTTCCTTTCCTGGAATCCCAAGCATGATTTGCTGCTTTCCTTGTATATTGTTGAAATGGTGTTGAAATTCTGGTCTATATCATCAGTCAATGTCTTTTCCTGACTTTTGGCAAACTGATATCGTTTCTTTATGTCGGCCGCAAAAGCTTTTCTGGTAAGGGAGTCCTTCGATTTGCTGATGTCAAACCTTTTCTGTGTAGTTACAGTTGGTCCAGCCCTTCTTAATTTCACTTTCAGTTTTGCTACTACTAAATGGTGATCACTTCCGACATCTGCACCTCTTCTTACCTTCACATCTTGTAATGCATGTCTCCATCTACCGTTCACCATGATGTGGTCTATCTGGTTTCTGTCCCGACCATTTGGTGATTCCCATGTTAATTTGTGAATTTCTTTATGTGGGAAAAGTGTTCCTCCAATGACCAGGTTGTTAATGCTACAGAAACTTATTAGTTTATCCCCATTTCCGTTTGCTGTTCCGCTGCCGCATTTCCCCATTGTTCTTTCATTATATGTATTGTGTGTACCAACTTTCGCATTGAGGCTCCCATTACTATAACAAGATCATATCTAGGTGTGTCTTCCATTTCTTTCTGCAGTTGTTGATAGAATTCATCCTTGACCTCCTCATCGCTATCATTCGTTGGTGCATAGCATTGTATTATTGTAGTGTTGGTGAATCTCCCTCTCAATCTTAATCTTATCAGTCTGCTGTTGATGGGTTTCCATTCCAGTAATGTCCTTTCTATCCCTTTCTGTAGAATAATTGCTACGCCTTCATTGTGCTGTCCATCCTCTTTTCCAGAGTAAAGTACTGTTTCTCCTGTTGCTGTTTTAACTTTTCCTGCCCCTGTCCATCTGCTCTCGCTTCTCCCTAGAATGTGTAACCTATAGTTTCTCATTTCTGCCGTGACCTGTCTTAGTTTACCTGTCTCGTTCATTGACCTGACATTCCAAAATCCTATTCTTGTATCCTGTTTTGCGGTCAGGACATCCGTTTTCATGTCAGTGGCTTCTTTTCGGCTTTCACCGTCATAGTCATACGAGCCACAGACTCCTAATGTCCATTCCGCAGCAACGTTTGTTCATTTATTATTGTTTCCGTAACTTCATTGTTTTTTTTTACATAGACAGGGGTGTCAGCCCTATGCTAAAACCCCCAACCTGGAGGACCAGGGTACCAGCTTTGGTCTGACCCCTACCCACACAGACCAGTCCAGCTCGGTTGAACCTACCAGGAGTAAAACTCCCACTGGCATAGCTCTGGGGATTGTCAGGTACGCAAGCTGCCATACCGCTGCAAGGTATAGGTACCATTGATGGCAGGGAATCAGTACAGAACACTAGAAATGCAAATTTGCTGCATGATATCAGATCTGAGGTTAACATCATCCAAAGATCATCCACCGTTGCATCCAGTGGTTATGCTCCCATTGGGGAATCACTGTGGATAATAGAGCTGATGTTTTATCTAGAGCTGGCGGTAAATGGAACAATTCAGCCACCCCTTGCTGTATCGAGAGGCCAAAACCATCATCTACTACCAGTACAACTACCAGTGGAAGAAGGAAGAAGATATATACAACAGATCCGACCCATATACAACAGATCCGACCCAACCCATCAGCTAATAGTTCTGATGTTTATGTAGACCATCCTTTAATGCCCGAGAACATGCCACTGTAGACTACTAGGCCACCTCTATCGCTTGATATCTCACACTAATGAAAGTTCATGTGGACCTGGAATCCAGACCTTGAACGCTCTCTTCAAAACTGTCCAGCCCACGATGACCAACGATGCCAGAAATGGCCAGAGAGTGATGAGCTCAGGCAGAAGATATGGAGCTGTCGCATAGAAAAGACTGTGAACTTTGTTCTGGACAAGCTCGCAGATTTAGAATGACTACAAACTGAACACATAAGAACAATGTTATTAAGTAATGCCTTGTTCTTATTTATTTTGCTTCTTTGGATGCCTGATTGGCGGACATGTTTGCCGTTCCTATCCTGCGATTCCCTGAGAATATTAAATCCTCTTCCTTGTGAGTTATAATTTAACACTGTGATTTAAAAAAAAAATATTATGCAGTAAATCATTAGAAGTAAAGAAGAAATATGATTATGCGATGCATCATTGAACCAGTAAACTTTTATGGAAGTTACACATTGACAGTGAAGAAACACATGCAGATATTACAGTATATAAGGTCCTCAAGTGGGTGAGACAACGTGAAAAACCATTGCAAAGATTAAAATACACTCAAAATTAATAGGGTACCGGTATGTGTTAAGATTGGAACATGCAACAAATGGAAGGATTGAGGGAAGAAGGACAGAAAAAGACGCAGAGATAAAATATTAGATGGACTGACAGTATGGCGTAAGAAGATATCACCAAAAGAACTCAGACAATAGCACAAACATGATTTGTGGAGATAAATGAACTCCCACGTCACCCGAAATGCACTAAGAGAGGAGGTAATAGTTTCAATAGCAGGTAACCTAGAGCCCCTTGATGTATAGAGAGTTAAGCCAACTAAAATTTGGCCGCCATTTTCGGCTGTACCCGTATTGCAGGAAAATGGACCCAATCGCGAGTTTCAGACCCAATTTGCATTTTCGTTTAGGTTAACTAATAATTTGAAATAAAATTAGATGCAAATACAGTAGCACATATTTGTACTATTCTTTGTGTGTCAACTAACAAAACAAAACAAAAAAAGAAAACTAGTTTACTTACCGGTGTGTTGAATAGAATAAGTAGAGTGAATTTTTAACACATACTCCGTTAAATTTTATATTCCGTCAGAATTCCACTATTTAGCAACAAATATTCCGTTAGAATTGCAACACTTAGCAAAACATACTCCATTCGAATTGAACTATTTACCTAGTTTGAAATGTGGAAACTGGTGAATGACTGTTGTAGACACTGACAGTTTTACTGGATCCAGATGATAACATCAGATTTTGTTTTCATTAAAAATGCGACGATGTAGAGATAGTTTTAACAAAATCTAATTACATATTTTGGACCAGAGATTTTATTATAATTGTATTATATAATTTTTTATTATTATATAATTTATATATATACATATATATATATATATATGTATATGATGGTATTATATATATATATATATATATATATATATATATATATATATATATATATATATATATATATATATATATATATATATATATATATATATATATATATATATATATATATATATATATATATATATATATATATATATATATATATATATATATATATATATATATATATATATATATATATATATATATATATATATATATATATATATGCGGTAGCATAGTGGTTAGTGCACTGGCTTCCTAGCGCAGTGGTCTATGGTTCGATCCCCAGATGAGGCGGAAAAATTTTTAGGCCACAAACGGCTCCTGGGTCGACCCAGCCCCAAATGGGTACCAGAGCTACTCTGGGAAGGTTAAGGCGGCCGGCGTGATGCCGACCACATCACCCCTCGTGTGCCGACGGTCAAGATAATATGGGCCTAACACCATATTCCCAATATGCCTAAATGGGCGTGTAACGGGTTCCTTTACCTTTTATATATATATATATATTTTTTTTTTTTTTTTCTATAACCAGCGGCACTCGAGCTTTCTAGCACTTTTTGGCCCAATGACATGTCATTGCGAGGCTGGGGGGTCAGTGGACTTTCCTTCCAACCCATCCACACGGGATTTATGTGCAGGAGCCGTTCAGATTATTCAGTCAAATTTCCGGTCGTAAACATTTCTTCAAACGCCGACGCCCGGGTTTGAACCATGAACACCTGGTCGCCAGTACAACGTTGTAGCCATTACACCAGCGCGGCTCCCCATATATATATATATATATATATATATATATATATATATATATATATATATATATATATATATATATATATATATATATATATATATATATATATATATATATATATATATATATATATATATATATATATATATATATATATATATATATATATATATATATATATATATATATGTAGCGGGAGGTTATTTAAAATTATTTATTATGTAAGAGTATGCCAGTAAAGAGTTCTGACCTTACAAGTAATACCCCAGTCTTAGAAATAAGCACTGGTATATTGTTATCATAACAATAGTCAGACTGTGAAAACCCTGGCCCAGTTGGTAAGAAGTAGTACCAGGATTTAAGGTGTTTCCTCCCTGTGACTATCTATGATTACTTATATTCTAGGGGATAAGTAAAATGTACATTCACTGAACCCACAAAATGGAAGAAGTGAATAAATCCTCAGGTACAGTTAAAACAGTTTATTAATTACACTAATATTCTATTACTGCTAGTTGGAACAGAGCATTGAAATATATAAATATATAGAAAATTAAGTCACACAATTACTATTATTGTCTGTTTAGACTTCAAGATCTTAAATAATAAAGTTACTGAAATCACTGTTATTAGTCCTTTGAATTTAAGGATAACTGTCATCAGTTGACTGAGTTTCGGTATGGTTAATTATTATTTTCAACTATTGGCTGTTTCTTATATATTGGTGGTCAGTGTCTTAACTGACACTTATCTGTTCAACTTGATACTGCTGACACTGAACTGTCCTTTGCTGATATCAGACTTGGTAGACCCAACAGTAGGGATGCCAATGACCAGTTGAAGTTCACTCTTTGGGGTCCTGCACTTTTGTGGGATGGCCTCTGATGAACAACACAGGCTTCGGATACTGGACAGTCTGGTTTGAGTTATTTCATGGAACCTGCAACATAACAGCCTTGGCTAGTATCTGGCTAGACTTGTAGCTGACTAGCACAGATGTCAGACCAGTCAGTCATCAGATGTCACCGTTATACACTCATAGTAAGTAAGGACATCATTTCAGTGATATAGCATTAATATTAACATTTCAATTAAGTGTAACTGACTAGCACATAAGTCAGACTAGTCAGTCATCAGGTGTCAAAGTTATACAGTCATAGCACGTAACATCATTTCAATGATACAGAATTAATATTAACATATCAGTAATAAACATCATCTGGTTTACCCTGCTCCTATACATCCTTTACTGATGCTATAACTTGATCCTTCCAAATCATATCAAGTACAAATTCAAATACTGATGCTATTCTTAGCATCTACACAAAATTAATACCTAAATAAATAAAGTGAGTGACCACGTGATCAGGTTGCTTTCTACTGAAACTGGCTGTAGAACACTCCAGTTTACCAGCTGTAAATGGGTACAAAGTTGTGCGCTCGAACTAGGGAAGGCAAAGGCAGCGAGGAAGGGGACTAGTCACCCTAACCTCGTAAACTGGGATCTTCCATGATGAAGTTTCTAACACTTCATTTCCCTATGACAATCTCTGCCATGG
Source organism: Oreohelix idahoensis (assembly GCA_024509875.1). NCBI lineage: Eukaryota > Metazoa > Mollusca > Gastropoda > Stylommatophora > Oreohelicidae > Oreohelix > Oreohelix idahoensis. Next base: position 85,065 of record JAMPIV010021254.1, on the reverse strand, counting down.
GACTGCCTTTATCTTCGTAAGCGATAAAGCAATATAATAAATATATCTTCATTAGGCTGTGGGGCTATTTGTGATTAATTTTTGTACAAGCAACAATCATCCACAATGCACATGTTTAGATCATATTAAAAATACAATACATTATATCAATGACTATTATACAGGCATATTTTGTGAATTCTATATGAACCTGAAATAACAAATATTATACACGGTAGTTATCATAATTTCGCTTACCCTCAGACTTCAGATACTGGACTTAAAAATGTTTCTGGCGATCCGCTCACAATTCATGGGTAGTGGCGAAACTCTGCCTCCAGTCTGTCTCAAACCTTTTTCGTTGTCCCTGTCTCAGTTTACCGCTACGCTATATATACGATAGCGCGGACGTATCGGAGAGTACCGACGTCACAGCTTAAACCTAGCCTGAAAAATCCTTCCCGAACAGTGATTTCGGCCGATCTGTGCGTCGACTGAAATTTTGCCTTTCTCATTCTCGGCATACATAATATCCATATTGTTCCATCTTATCTAGTTTTATACAGCTGATAAAACTCTATCTTCCTATCCATGTAAATTCCCAAACTGTTATTTGTTGATTTTCATATTTAGAACAGAAGTGGGTTACACGCTTTTAGCGTAACTGTGGGCAGCCGAAATACGCATATATACTCCGTAAATGAGAACTTCCTACCGTTCCCTCTTATATGCAGTTATACACAATCCTTCCCTGTACTGAAATGTAAAATCCTTTTCATACTGATTCCCTTCTGCTTTTATTTATCCTTGGCGATTTCCTCTGTCTGATACACATATCGCTGATACGCCGCCATTTTGAAAGCGGTCAATCGATCGTTGACGGGTTTATAAATCTAACTGAACCCGTTTGCAATGACTTGAAACCATTTTGCGACATAGCTCCCCCATATTTTAAGCTGGATGATATCTAGCTTAACTATTGGGTACAAGACAATTGCAAATCGACCATTCCGAGGTTAGTTTTCCTTCCTTCTATCCTCCTCAAGCTCTGTGGGATGGCGACTTAGAAAATCTGCGCCCACATTCTGTTTTCCAAGAATATATTCATCCTTTACTATCTCTCTCCTTCCTGTTCGGCTTTTCATCCAGGCTCTTACTGCTGGTGAAACGGGGTCGGTAGGTTTCCCATGAAGTTTACCGCCCTCTTTTCGTTGATAGTTGGATGTGGTTTTCCCTCGCAAATCCGTAGGTGTTTGATTTTCGCTACGTGATTTGTTTCTTTTTTCCAGCGCATGGGGTTCAGACTGCAATTGAACCTGTATGGGATGTTTCCTTTCCCCTCCCGTGCAAATCTCGGGAGTACCCCTGATTGCTGGTTTGCTTGTAGATTTTTTATGAAGACTCTTCCGTCGACTTTCTGAATCTACATAGGTGCACTCTGGACAGGAATTTACATACTGATTTATGTCTTCCGTAATACCTGGCCAGTAGAACTGGGTGGCTATTCTTTGTTTTGTGGCACCATTACCCAGGTGTTCACTCAAAGTTGATATGTGTCCCCAGCCTATAACCTTATTCCTATAGGTGGATGGTACAACAAGTTGACCATGACTTTTCGTCCCTCTGCCAGCTTTCCTGTACAAGAGTCCATGTTCCATATAGAAATGTCCTTTCCTTGGAGCTTTATGTGTTTTTGATGATTTGCCAAAACAAGGCTTCAACGTGCTGTCTGCTTCTTGAGCCCGTTTCATTTCAGTCGAATGAAATGTTAATTTGGTGTCCCTCTCTATGTTCCTGGAGTCAGACCTGGTCTGGAGTTCTGCCATAACCATAGGTTTTACAGGGTCTCCCAAGAAAACATATTTACGCCCCAACATTAGGGGGTACAAGGGATCATCTATCACAGCTGCATTTATCTCCCCTTCCACATAGCGACAACTGACATGAATCTTTGCTATGGGTAAAGTAAGGGGTGATGTTCCTTTTAGTGGCCCTTGAATCTCTACTGTTTCTGTGGTGATTTGTTCAGGGCACACCAGAGATGCACACACGACTGCGTCATAGGACAAACCTGTGTCGTACATTCCTGTGACTTGTTTGCCATTCACAGTCACTATCTCCTGGGTAGGTGGGTGATGGAGGCTATTCTGACTCACAGTCAGTTCCTTCCTAACAGAAGTCCTCACCTGTAGACATGCAGCATGATGAAGGGGTTTTTTCCTCCCACATTCATCAGTGTTGTGGTTGCTCATCTTACAAAATTTGCACCACTTATCTCCCTGTTTGTAGGGTTTCTTTTCCTGAGTCTGAGGGTTCTTGTCCTTATTATCAAATCTTTGCTTGTATCTGTATGGTTGATCCATCTGGTCAAACTCGGTATTCTGCGGTGGTGGTTTATATCCTTCTACCTGCTTCCTTTTTGTTCCTACCAATTCAGCTTGAGCTGCTTGGTATCTCTCTGCACATTTCAAAATGTCTTCCAGCCTCTCTGCTCCTTGTTCCATAAGGAATTTCCTCATTTCTTGAGACATGGAATCTTTCACTTGCTCTAACATAACCATTTCTTTCAGATCCTCGTAGGTTTTCTGATACTTACCTAAACTACTCCATTTCAACAAATACGTTTCTAGCCTAGCTGAGAACTGGTTATATGTTTCTCCAGGTAGAGGTTTAGAAGTTCTAAATTTCTTCCTATATGCCTCAGAGTTCTTTTCATACCGGATCAGTAAGGCTTGCTTTAGTATTTCATAATTTTCCTGATCTTCTTTGGGGAGTTTCAGAAACACATCATATGCAATACCTCTCAATCCCTGAGATAACTTTAAACTCCATTTCTCCTTTTCCAGTCCATAAGTAGAGGCTAGCCTTTCATACCTATCCAGGTACGACTCGATTGCGTCCTCCTTTTCAACAAATGGATCTAGGTGGAAGTTCATGGCTCCATTTGCCGTGTTCTGAAACGAGCTATTCTCAGAATGAGGTGAGCTATTACCATGGGTGATAGTCCCAGCCTGAAGTTCAAGATCAAGCTGTCTCATTTTCAGCTCATGGTCTCTCTCTGCTTGTAACCTCCTTTCTTCTCTCTCAGCTTCTAATTTCTTGGCTTCTCTCTCTGCTTCTAATTCTAATTTCTTGGCTTCTCTCTCTGCTTCTAATTTCTTGGCTTCTCTCTCTGCTTCTAATTTCTTTGTTTCTCTCTCTGCTTCTAATTGCTTTGCTTCTCTCTCGGTGTACTTTTCACATTCCGTCGTGACATACCGGATCAGAGCGTCACCATCCATGCCAAGCTCTTTTCCCACCTGCAGTGTAGCAGACCTAAATTTGACCAAGTCGGCCATGATGTATCTGTAGTCTAGTAGGGCAAGTGATCTTACTCAAACTAATTTACTACAATATAATTAACTTAGTTAAAATTAAAGTTAATTAAGCTGACTTCACCATATATGAAACAGCTTTCTTTATCTGTACTCAATGGTACTCCTAAAAATATAATTATTTCCTATTAGGTTACTCTTTCCAAAAAATTTTACAAAACAAAATTTTCTACACAGCAGAAATAGAAAGTTGGCTCAGGAATATCAAAGATATATCCCGCAGACGAGCCCCCACTGTAGCGGGAGGTTATTTAAAATTATTTATTATGTAAGAGTATGCCAGTAAAGAGTTCTGACCTTACAAGTAATACCCCAGTCTTAGAAATAAGCACTGGTGTATTGTTATCATAACAATAGTCAGACTGTGAAAACCCTGGCCCAGTTGGTAAGAAGTAGTACCAGGATTTAAGGTGTCTCCTCCCTGTGACTATCTATGATTACTTATATTCTAGGGGATAAGTAAAATGTACATTCACTGAACCCACAAAATGGAAGAAGTGAATAAATCCTCAGGTACAGTTAAAACAGTTTATTAATTACACTAATATTCTATTACTGCTAGTTGGAACAGAGCATTGAAATATATAAATATATAGAAAATTAAGTCACACAATTACTATTATTGTCTGTTTAGACTTCAAGATCTTAAATAATAAAGTTACTGAAATCACTGTTATTAGTCCTTTGAATTTAAGGATAACTGTCATCAGTTGACTGAGTTTCGGTATGGTTAATTATTATTTTCAACTATTGGCTGTTTCTTATATATTGGTGGTCAGTGTCTTAACTGACACTTATCTGTTCAACTTGATACTGCTGACACTGAACTGTCCTTTGCTGATATCAGACTTGGTAGACCCAACAGTAGGGATGCCAATGACCAGTTGAAGTTCACTCTTTGGGGTCCTGCACTTTTGTGGGATGGCCTCTGATGAACAACACAGGCTTCTGATACTGGACAGTCTGGTTTGAGTTATTTCATGGAACCTGCAACATAACAGCCTTGGCTAGTATCTGGCTAGACTTGTAGCTGACTAGCACAGATGTCAGACCAGTCAGTCATCAGATGTCACCGTTATACACTCATAGTAAGTAAGGACATCATTTCAGTGATATAGCATTAATATTAACATTTCAATTAAGTGTAACTGACTAGCACATAAGTCAGACTAGTCAGTCATCAGGTGTCAAAGTTAAACAGTCATAGCACGTAACATCATTTCAATGATACAGAATTAATATTAACATATCAGTAATAAACATCATCTGGTTTGCCCTGCTCCTATACATCCTTTACTGATGCTATAACTTGATCCTTCCAAATCATATCAAGTACAAATTCAAATACTGATGCTATTCTTAGCATCTACACAAAATTAATACCTAAATAAATAAAGTGAGTGACCACGTGATCAGGTTGCTTTCTACTGAAACTGGCTGTAGAACACTCCAGTTTACCAGCTGTAAATGGGTACAAAGTTGTGCGCTCGAACTAGGGAAGGCAAAGGCAGCGAGGAAGGGGACTAGTCACCCTAACCTCGTAAACTGGGATCTTCCATGATGAAGTTTCTAACACTTCATTTCCCTATGACAATCTCTGCCATGGGACTGCCTTTATCTTCGTAAGAGATAAAGCAATATAATAAATATATCTTCATTAGGCTGTGGGGCTATTTGTGATTAATTTTTGTACAAGCAACAATCATCCACAATGCACATGTTTAGATCATATTAAAAATACAATACATTATATCAATGACTATTATACAGGCATATTTTTGTGAATTCTATATGAACCTGAAATAACAAATATTATACACGGTAGTTATCATAATTTCGCTTACCCTCAGACTTCAGATACTGGACTTAAAAATGTTTCTGGCGATCCGCTCACAATTCATGGGTAGTGGCGAAACTCTGCCTCCAGTCTGTCTCAAACCTTTTTCGTTGTCCCTGTCTCAATTTACCTTCTTCTTCTTCTTCCGTCCTTAGCCACCGACCGTCAAAGCAGTCAGTGGCCATTACGCCTAGTGGCGTCTTAGAGCAACAGCAGATAGGTTTTCTTTGCCATTGTTTCCCATCACGCCTAGAGGCGTCTTTAGGGCAACGGCAAATCAACCCATTTGCTGTTGTTTCCGTAATCGAAGTGACTGGCAAACGGGTGATCAGCCCGTTGTGGTCTCAGTTTACCGCTACGCTATATATACGATAGCGCGGACGTATCGGAGAGTACCGACGTCACAGCTTAAACCTAGCCTGAAAAATCCTTCCCGAACAGTGATTTCGGCCGATCTGTGCGTCGACTGAAATTTTGCCTTTCTCATTCTCGGCATACATAATATCCATATTGTTCCATCATATCTAGTTTTATACAGCTGATAAAACTCTATCTTCCTATCCATGTAAATTCCCAAACTGTTATTTGTTGATTTTCATATTTAGAACAGAAGTGGGTTACACGCTTTTAGCGTAACTGTGGGCAGCCGAAATACGCATATATACTCCGTAAATGAGAACTTCCTACCGTTCCCTCTTATATGCAGTTATACACAATCCTTCCCTGTACTGAAATGTAAAATCCTTTTCATACTGATTCCCTTCTGCTTTTATTTATCCTTGGCGATTTCCTCTGTCTGATACACATATCGCTGATACGCCGCCATTTTGAAAGCGGTCAATCGATCGTTGACGGGTTTATAAATCTAACTGAACCCGTTTGCAATGACTTGAAACCATTTTGCGACTATATATATATATGTATATATATATATATATATATATATATATATATATATATATATATATATATATATATATATATATATATATATATATATATATATATATATATATATATATATATATATATATATATATATATATATATATGTATATATGTATATATATATATTGCTTACTCGTAGCAAGCAAGAGGACATGCACACCATCATAGCTGGCAGACGCTGGAGCTGGGTTGGTCATGTCCTCAGAAGAGACCCCGATGCCATCACAAGAACAGCTATGCTTTGGACCCCTGAAGGAAAGCGAAAGAGAGGCCGACCAAAAACAACTTGGCGGAGGACTGTGGAGGCTGAGATGCAAAGAATGAACCAGAGTTGGGGCACTGGACGAAGGATGGCCACCGACCGTGCAAAGTGGAATCAATTTGTTGTTGCCCTACAAGACGCCACTAGGCGTGATGGCCACTGACTGCTTTGACGGTCGGTGGTTAAGGATCGAAGAAGAAGAATATATATATATGTATATATATATACATATATATATATATATATATATATATATATATATATATATATATATATATATATATATATATATATATATAGATATATATATATATATATATATATATATATATATATATATATATATATATATATATATATATATATATATATATATATATATATAGGTATATATATATATAGGTATATATATATAGGTATATATATATATGTATATATATGTATATGTATATATATATATATATATATATATATATATATATATATATATATATATATATATATATATATATATATATATATATATATATATATATATATATATATATATATATATATATATATATATATATATATATATATATATATATATATATATGTATATATATATATACAGAAGGATGTTGAGAATACTCTGGACAGAAAAAAAGACCAACAGAGAAGTACTGCACTCACTAAACGTACAGGAACATTGGCTCCTAAATACCATCGCAATAAGGAAGCTGAAATTTTTCGGTCATATAAAAAGACATAATAGTCTGGAAAAAACAGTGATGGAAGGCATGGTCCCTGGAAAAAGGGGAAGGGGTCGACCTAGACGATGGTGGACCCAGGACATCACAGAGAGTCTGAACTTGTCTTCTGCTGATGCAGGTCGACTTGCCCAGAATAGTGATGCGTTCAGAGCAGCTGTAATGGAGACAACGTTCTGGAAAGAATATGTCACATGATGATGATGATATATATATATATATATATATATATATATATATATATATATATATATATATATATATATATATATATATAATTTATATGTTACATAATTTTTATTATTATATAATAATAATATTATATAATTTATTATATAATTTTATTATAATGTTATTATAATGAATAAAAATATAAAACTTTATTATATTACATAATTTTATATTTAATATATTACAATTATATAATTATAAAATTATATAATTTATATTATATAATTTAAAATTATATACTTACTTACTTACTTAGTCGTTCCCCTTCTACCGTCAGGTGTAGAGGTTTGGAAGAGAGAGCGCCAGACTATCCTATCGGCTGTCTTCCTCCTGGCCTGGTTCCATTCTAGTCCTCGGTCCTTCAAAGATTGTCTAATGTTGTCCTCCCAGCGGACTCTGGGTCGTCCTGGGGGTCTGGATCCTTGGCTCTTTGTTTCCCATGCTTGTCGTGGTAGCCGATCTTCTCCCATTCTGCAGACATGGCCAAACCATCTTAATTGGGACTGTTCTACTTGGATCTGCAGGGGGTGGGATTTTAGACCTTGACGTATGGTCTGGTTGCGGACCATGTCTCTTCTTGTTACTTCAACCACCTTCCTCAGATACCTCATTTCTGAGGTTTGGATCTGGCTTTTGTGTGTTGTGGTCATTGCTCATGACTCGCATCCATATGTCAAGACTGGGACATAGGTGGAGCGGTATACAGCCATCTTCGTTTTCTTACCAACCTCTCTCTTGCTGAGGAATCCTCGATTTATGGCCTGAAAAAGTCTCCCAGCTGCAGCTTTTCGAGTGGCCAACTCTTCTTTGATGCCTCCCTTTCAATCTATAATAGCTCCGAGATATTTAAAGTGGTCGACCTGCTCCAGGACCTGTTCTCCCAGCTTAATCTGATGTCTTCTTTCTTCTCGTGATATCACCATGGATTTTGTTTTAGAGCTGCTTATGACCATCCCTCTCTTCTCCAGCTCTTCCTTCCAGACTTGCAGGTTGGATTTGAGATGTGCCTCTGATTTAGCAATCAGACTGGTAGTCTTGTAGAGGACTAACTAACATGCTAAGATATTTGAAAGGTCATGGATGGGTGCAAGCACTAAGACAGTGATCACGTTTTATAAATCTTTGAGGCAAAATTGATTATGGAAGCATAGTATATGATTCTGCAGCACACAGTCACAAGATTAAATTAGATAGAATTCAGCACCAAGCATTATGTACAATTGCAGGTGCAATCAGATCAACATCGAGGGGTGTATATGATTCTGCAGCACACAGTCACAAGATTAAATTAGATAGAATTCAGCACCAAGCATTATGTACAATTGCAGGTGCAATCAGATCAACATCGAGGGGTGCTCTGGAGGTGGCCTTAGGAGTCCTCCCTTTGGAACTTCGGAGAAAGGAACTAAGACTAACTTACATGACCAAAATTAGGTTGGACAAGACTCATCCCGCTTTTCCAGCATTTCCTAGATATCAGTTAACAACACCTCATAACAGGTTCATAAATGCCAGTAGATACCTGACAGGTTGGAAATGCATGGAGGAACTAGTACAATTGAATGCCCTAAATGCATCAATTAATAACAGTAGTATATACAAGCCAGCAGTACCACACTGGGAGCTCAAGAAACCAGATACATACTACCACTTGGCAGACATAATTAATAAAACCTTATATGGCAACTATAAAAAACAAAGCCATGAAATATATTCAACAAATACGGTATCAAAGGACATTATTACAGTGTACACAGATGGATCTAAGTGAAACGATAACAAATATTTGGGATAGTAATTTATGTTACCATGTGGCAAATGGTGAAAGGGTATAGTATAACCGAGAATACATCTATTTTCACGGCAGAGATGGTTGCAATTCTGAAAGCTCTGGAAATCTTCTCTAACAACCCTCCTCATAAATTAACAATATTAACAGACTCACTTTCAACAATTCAAGCTATAAGAAACTTAAGAATACAGTAGACCTGATAAAGCAGAAGAGATATTACTGACAAATACTTAACCTATACTCCACATGATGTTCTGTTCTAATAGCTTGGATACCTTCACATGTCGGCATAGAAGGAAATGAAAAGGCAGATAAAGAAGCTAAGAAAAGTAGAAATAATAGAAACCAAATAAATGTGGGGATCCACATAAGAGAATACACAAGGCAACATGGATATCACCAGACCATAGAACAGAAAATCTGATTGATCATATATGCATAAACAAGAAGTTTAGATCATCATTGCAGGATGTAAAGGTATATAGAGGAGCAGATGTGGCATCAGATCACCACCTTCTGATAGCCAAAGTAAAAATGAAACTCAAGAGATATGCAACAATGCAAAATTATAGACGTCGTCTTCCTTCTATCGTTATCTTCTGTTTCTTCTAATGATGATAATGATGACGATCTTTATCCTTACCTTTCTGTTCTCTTCCGAGAGTCGGAATGGCTAAGAGGTATGGTGTCCACCTCTAGTTCTAAAGGTACCGAGTTCGGTCTTAGTACAGGGAATATAATTGATGGACATTTGTTTCAGAACTACTGGTTCCTAATGACGTCATAAACCCCCTGATCTCCATGGGTAGTAAGATCGGTTGCCTAGCCTTCTCGAATAAGGGCGAAAAAATATGAGGTCCCGTATGCAATTTGCGCACGTTAATAATCCCACGACAGTTCGAAATCGTAAAGAGTAGGCCATACGGCCGCTGCCTCGCAAAAATTGCAAAATTTGGAAACCTACCAACCAAAAAATATTTATAAAATATGTGAATCCTGTATACACACATTGGGATCCTCGATGGAGTTCGTGCACTGTGCCGAGACCCTCCTTGTGTGATCTAAGAGAGGAGATCGGAGCACTGATGGAGTTGTCCGTGCGTAATGAAGGTGGTCCTTAAACCAAACAACAAAAATGCCCTTTGAGCACAGCCTCCAACAAATGCGCGGAAAGAATATCTGTCGTACACGAGACTTTCAAGATCTCTCCGTGACGTGTTAATTTCCCTTTATGTCAATTTTTAATCCCTGTCTCCGTTTTTTTTTTTTTTTTTTTTTTGGTTGGTCAATCCTCTATTTCTCTTTACCCTAAGCATTTCAGAATGAGAACTGCCTTGGATAGGGGTGGAGATACAGCAAAACGCTATTTTCATAAATAACTGCTGGATTTCAATATAACTGCACAGGACTGACTTACAAAAGTAATAACTATCCATACCGGAACCAGGCCAGGAGGAAGACAGCCGATAGGATAGTCTGGCGCTCTCTCTTCCAAACCTCTACACCTCACGGTAGAAGGGGAACGACTAAGTAAAGTATCCATACCAACGCATTTGATGGTATGTTGCTATTGGTTGCTATGGGAACGGTGGCCATATTGGATTGTACACTTATATTTAAATTCCCTAATTCTTGTATTTTCTTGTTGTTGAGTTATGAACACCAACGTTGAAATAAAAGCTCATCTTAGTATTTTAAAATATTTATCAGATTAGATTTTAGATAACTTAAAACATAATTATAGAGCACGATAATTTGTATAGTGCTACGTTTGTTTTGTTCTGTATTAAGAGATTTTAAAAAAATTAATACACAATGGACGAAAATAAAATAAAAAAATGGACGAACTTGAGTAAACAAAATGGAATTTATTTCTTTTTTCGGGAATATCCATTGTGCGTATTTGTGGGTACTATTCTATGAATATTTCTCACAGTCAGATTAGAAAAAAAAGTTTATAAATTAGTTTCAATGTACGCCATTTTTTATTTAACGGACGTTTTATTTTAGTGAGCATGGGGGTAGAGGTGGGGTGCGGAGGGGGGTTGTTCTAACCTTGTCTAGGGCACAAAATGGCCAGGCACCAGCATTGCTTGCATATAAATATAACAATAAATGTAAAGCTAGTTTGTATAGCTAAATTTCTTTTAAGTATTTCTATTTGATATATATTGTCTTTTAGATGGTATTTTACCTAGACATTTTAAAGTTATTAGCAAGTTTCTATAGATGTTCTATGTTAAAAAGTTTTTTCTAATTTGATGTAACTTAATTCTTTGTTTTAAATGTCATTTTACTTAAAAGTCATTTTAAAGACGTGTTAGCTAATTTTTCTAGTTCTCTTTTAAGTTATAAAAAGTCTGTTTAGTAAGTCTTAAAGTATATTTCTATTTTAGGAACTAAAGTCGTTTTTGTAAGTCTAAAAAAGTATGTTTTATTAGTCGCTTTAGTAACTCAAAAAATTATGTTTCTATTTTGGGAATAAAAGTCGTTCTAGTAAGTCTTAGTCTATTTCTATTTAGGATGTCTAAAAGTTTATTTCTATTTTAGGAATTAAAGTCGTATTAGTAAGTCTAAAAGTTTATTTCTATTTTAGGAATTAAAGCCATTTTAGTAAGTCTACAAGTTTATTTATATTTTAGGAATAGTCTAAAAGTTTATTCACAATTTATAAATTTTAGTCAGTCGAAAATTTTAGTAATTAAAGACATCTTAGTTTGTATAAAACTTACACAAAATTTACTAAAACCAAAACCTATTAGAAAGTAGATGTTTTGAATGGCCCTAAAAAGGACCTTAAGAAAAAAAAAAGATGAAAAACTGAGAACTTGACTCAGATCAGAGGCAGAGCGTTATGGCTTGACGAACGCTCTTCAGCGCCTGCGTCGAGATCTTCTGCGCCTGCGTCCACCGCTTCTCTTCCTCCCTGTACTCCTCTTCCTCCCTGTACTCCTCCTCCTCCTGCGGCTTCTTCTCCTGCGGCTTCCCCTCCTGCGGCTTCTCCTCTTACGGCTTCCCCTCCTGCGGCTTCTTCTGCGGGTTCTCCTCCCTCGGCTTCTCCTCCTGGAGCGTCGCCTCGTCCGGCGCCCGCTGCTTCGTCGTCGTCGGCGCCTTTTCCGAAGAAGCAGGACGTCTTCCTCATCCGATTTCGACTTCCGACGACGTCTCTTACTTCCAGCCTTGTCTTCATCGTCGGCGGTTGGAGTGTATCTCGCACCTCGTTTCTTGATCTTCCCCTCACGAACGGCGCGGTCCAGTGCCTTCTTGATTCGGCGGCTCAGATCTCGGGTAGAAACAGTTGATGCCATTTTGGAGGCGAAGAACTTCTTCAGAGAAGTCAGAGACGAGCCTCTGGCCTCACGGAGCGAAACAATAGCTTCTAGAACTGAGTCTAAGGTAACACGAACATTGTTCTCGCTAGCGTGCTGATTCGAACTAGACTCGGACGCCATGATTTCTAAGATAAGTCGCTAGGACTCGATGAGAACGCCCCGGAACGTTGTATTAATAATTTGCTGCAGACGTCCGAGAAAGCTGAAAAAAGACATCGCTTCTCGGCCTTTTGACTAATATCAAAGTGTAGTATTATTGGCTTCTGATTGATTTGTCTTGTCGCTGCGAATTTTTATAGGTATTGAAAAAGACTAGTGCCATTTACTAGCACAAATTAAAACATAATTATATCGCAGCTTAACGAAACTGGAGCATGCTCATTTATCAGATATATTTTTTAAAGAAAATGAATACACCATGGTCGAAAATAGAATGAAAAATGACGAACGTGAGTACAAAATATAAGAATAAAATTATTATACAGTAATAGGGAATATCCGTTGCGCGTATTTGTGCGAAACTTTCTGTGAAGAAACACGAGTGAGAAGTGTGCAGTGGTTGTGTAAATTAGAAGATCCTGAGATGTATAACTTTAAAGTTCGTATCTAAAAAGAGTTAAAAAAAACATAAATGCAAAATGTTACAATATTATTTACAATATATCACAATTTTGATATGATATCAGAAATCGGATTTGCCAAAAGTTTTATTATTCAATGAAAGATATCTATGCCAAATACCATGTTGATAGACCAAGAAATACGCAAGTTATTAGGAAATTAGTAACATAACTAAGGTTCTGAGAAATTAATGATTTTCTTCATAGGAAAAGAACAATATCTTCACGAACATACAATTTACAAAATCAATATACACCTACTTAGTATATGCTCTGGCAAATTAAATAGATATATTTAGATTTAGGAGAAAATAAATTATCAGAACAAGGACTAATCCACATTTTGATTTTTGTCCTATTTTGACTTTAAATGCGCTATAGCTCCTAGAGCCCCTTGATGTATAGAGAGTTACGCCAACTAAAATTTGGCCGCCATTTTCGGCTGTACCCGTATTGCAGGAAAATGGACCCAATCGCGAGTTTCAGACCCAATTTACATTTTCGTTTAGGTTAACTAATAATCTGAAATAAAATTAGATGCAAATACAGTAGCACATATTTGTACTATTCTTTGTGTGTCAACTAACAAAACAAAACAAAAAAAGAAAACTAGTTTACTTACCGGTGTGTTGAATAGAATAAGTAGAGTGAATTTTTAACACATACTCCGTTAAATTTTATATTCCGTCAGAATTCCACTATCTGGTAACAAATATTCCGTTAGAATTGCAACACTTAGCAAAACATACTCCCTTCGAATTGAACTATTTACCTAGTTTGAAATGTGGAAACTGGTGAACGACTGTTGTAGACACTGACAGTTTTACTGGATCCAGATGATAACATCAGATTTTGTTTTCATTAAAAATGCGACAATGTATAGATAGTTTTAACAAAATCTAATTACATATTTTGGACCGGAGATTTTATTATAATTTTATAATATAATTATATATATATATATATATATATATATATATATATATATATATATATATATATTTATATATAATTATATATATATATATATATATATATATATATATATATATATATATATATATATATATTATAATAATTTTTATTATTATATAATTTTTATTATTATATAATTTTTATTATTATATAATTTATTATATAATTTTATTATAATGTTATTATAATTAATAAAAATATAAAATTTTATTATATTATATAATTTTATATTTTACAATTATATAATTTTAAATTATATAATATAAATTATATAATTTTATAATTATATAAAAAATAAAATATATATATAATATATAAATTTATAATTTTAAATTATATATATATATATATATATATATATATATATATATATATATATATATATATATATATATATATATATATATATATATATATATAATCTTATAAGTATAGAAGAGGTGTTAAGAATAGACAGACCTAGGGAACTGCAAAATATAGTCAAACAATATTTAACACGAACAAATGTTAATATTAGTGGCTGGGAATGTGAAGGTATGATGCTGTTCTTACAATGCATGTGACTTTTAACAGATGAAAGTCAATTAAATATCTGTTAAAGTCAGTTATATAACTGGAAACTCCAGGCCTTTACACCCCTCCATTTTAATATTATTCTTGTTCAGAGTTTCTTCTTGATTTTGTTTGTTTGTTTGTTTGTTTGTTTTTTTTTTTTTTTTTATTTATTTAACGTATTAGCATAATTGTGATTGTCCCTATTTACAATGATTTGACAAATGTGATGCTACTTTCTCATATCGGCTGTTGTTCATATTATTTGGAATTGAAAACAATATATATCCTAATTATAACCCATCAGAGGTTGAACGGGATATTTTTCTTCATTAATTAAAAAAAAAAAAAAAACTCTTACTCGATGCTTATTCTCGTTACAAGTCCTGGTATTGTCCAGCCAAAAATGGCGTCTACGTCGTTTTGCCTCGTTTTCGATTCTGACATAGTTGACGTAACTTTCTATAGATCTAGGGGCACTAAGGTAACCAGTAGCACGAGCCGTTCAGACTATGGTGATGGGACAAAATACATTATGACTTTTAGAAGCGCAAAAACTCTGAAGGAATATTTCAACCTGTTTAAGATAAATTTCTTAAAATGAGCTAGCTCACTCAACGTGGTACGCCGTTGAGCTCCCACCAGGCGCTTAACTGTAGCGAACAGAAAAATAAAATAAAAATCAGTTGACTTAATTTTACCTTATCCTCGCAACTTTTATCTGGCAATATAGATGTCAAAATGGTGAACATGGCGGATGTTAAGGTACAGTGGTCGTCGGATAAAACTACACTTAATCGCATTTATTTTACGTTTCAAAGATCCGGTTTTATCAGTACTTGATTTATTAACAATATTAATTGTTTTATTTACATATTCCTTCAGACTGAAATCATTGAAGGCTGCCATGCCCCTGTTTTGCTGCCCAACGGTGATGGATGGCGTAAGTTTTGCGTTTCGATTACTAGTAGTTTCCCCTTTGTTGACGTATTTTCTGAGCGCTGTATTCGAACGCATATGAATGAAAACTATTTAGAAAACAAATGAAATGTGTCTCACTGGGGAGTGCAGATCGCGGTTTTAAATGAGTGAAAATGTTGAAGATTAAATTAGGCTACACCTACATTAAAATTATAATTCTTGTAGGCCTATCTTCTTCGTTTGCTCTTCGGTGTATACATAAGCCTAATAAAGGCAGTAAAACTCCAACTGTTAGCCTAACGTTTATTCCCTTTCTCTCCCCCACCCATCTGTCATGAAACCCCAATCCAATGCCACTGAGAAGTTGGCCTGGATGGGAAAAAGATCACATGGACTATCACTCTGAGTTTCTTAACTATTAGAGTAGGTCTCTTATATTAATCACTGGAGGGATGAAGACTTCTCCAATCCAGGCAATGGAGAGACACACCAACATCCGCTCTATTGATGACAGACGTGAGGAAAAGGTGTTCACTCACAGTGAGAAGCTTCTTCGAATGCCAAGTCATCCAATGCATGCCAAACTCCAAAGTTTGACAAAAAAACAGGCTGAAAAGAACCAGCTTCTTACACATCTCCAAACATCTGCATCGATGCCATAAAGACCTCCTCCCAAACCAACCTACTGAGATGGAAATGTTAATTGATTACAAGGAGCCAGACGACTGCCATGAAAATATATCTATCATCACAGAAGTCCCTGAAATAAAAAAGAAAGGCCACCAGACACCTCAACAACTAAAAACTTTGGCTCAAGAAATGATTGAAGAAAAGTACAACCCGAAGGAGTGGACACACGCATACACAGATGGATCCACTGAGGGGTTAGTAAAGAATGGTGGAGGAGGCATTTTTATAAGATTCCTTAATGGAAAGATCATCCGAAAAGCCTTCCCAACTGGAAAGATCTCCAATGTCAGGGCAGAAGCTATGGCACTACTACAAGCTCTGAAAATCCTCACCAGATCTGAACAGCAGCCACTAGCTGACTGCAGATCATTACTGGAATCAATATAGAACACCAGAAATGATAACATGATGAATGAGATCAGATCTGAGCTTAATATCATCCAAAGGTCATCAACCATTGCCCTTCAGTGGTTGCCCTCCCATTGTGGAATTGCTGGAAATGAGAGAGCAAATGCTCTTTCAAGAAGTGGCAGTAAAATGGAACAATACAGCCACCCATTGCCCCATCGGGAAGCAAAAACCATCATCCACAACAAGTACAAAAATCAATGGAAGGAGGAAGGGGATATATACAGCAGAGATGACCCAATCTACCATCTAAACAGACACCAACAGACCACCATTTTCCGCCTGAGAACTGGCCACTGCAGATTACTTGGCCATCTCTATCGCCTCAGGATATCCTACACAAATGAATGCCCATGTGGAACTGGAATCCAGACCCCAGAACACATTCTCCAAAACTGCCCAACCCATGATGACCCGCGACATGTGACCTGGCCAAGGGGTGCTGAGCTCCAGCAGAAGCTATGGGGCTGCTGTGTCGATCTGGTAAAGACTGTGGACTTCGTCCTGGCGACAGGCCTGCAGATTTAGCACAACTACAAACTGAACGCAGAAGAAGAAGAGTAGGCCTACATCTTTATAAGGCCATCTTGTTTGTCTGATGGTATTATGGCACTATCTTTTGCAGTGCTGTTTTTTTTAAATATTTTTAAAACTTTTCTGATGTACCTTGAAAGTCCAAGTTGCATTAACAAGTAAAATATGTGTAGGGCCTACATGTGTTCAGTATTTCATTTGGTTGAAATGAAGAATAGTGAGATGTGTCATATATATGCTTCCCATGTTATTAGGATTAGGGTTTAGGATTACTAAACCATCCTTATTACCATATCTCTGAATTCTATTTTAAGGCCGTATTTAACACACATCCCACGTAGTGTCTTTCTAGAGTACTTTGGCATTGTTATGGTTCTGTGTTAATGTATCCTTACCATTGTCTGTACTTTTTTTGTCTAATCATTAACTGTAAAGACAGTCCCTTTAAGCATATACTGCCCTATGCGTGTGAAGTGTTAGAGACTTTGCTTGTAATGGGTCTCAGCTTTATGAGATGGGGTGACAAGTTCCTTGCTGCATTTGTTTTCCCTAATTTAGAGATACCCATGTTTACAACTGGGTAGACTGCATCATGGTGCTAAGTGGTTTTGAACCAGGTACTCTTGCCTTCAGAATCAATACCCTTTTGCTCCCCAAGGAGCATAGGCCTTCAACAAACACATGCCAAGTCTTCCTGTCCTGTGCCATCTGCTCAAGTTCTTTCCATGTATTTCTCATCATTTTCACCTCTGTTTCCAGTTCTTTTCTCCATGTGTTTTTTGGTCTACCTCTGCCTCTCTTTCCCTGTGGATTCCAGAACAAGGACTGCCTTGTAATGCTATCAACAGGTTTCCTCAATGTGTGTCCTATCCATCGCCAGCATCTTCTTCTCAAAAGCAAGCACTTTAATCATTCTGCCAATTTGATACTCATTGACCGTAGATTTTGTGTCTAGGCCAGTTCCATTTTTGTGTCCACTGATTTCATCAGTTATTGTGTTTTCTTTATCACATCACCCAGCTCCCACATAGGAGCATAGGCCTTCAACAAACTTATTTCAAGTCTTCTGGTCTCATGCCATCAGCTCAAGGTCTTTCCATGTAATCTTCATCCCCATCATACCAGTCTCCAGTTCTGTTCTCTATGTGTTCTTTGATCTCCTTCCAGTTTTTTTTTGTTTTTTTTTTGGGGGGGGGGGGAGGGGGGGGGGGGGGGGGGGGGGGGAATTCCAGAACACGGACTGTCTTGTAATGCCATCACAGACTTCATAAGTGTGTGTCCTATCTTGTTATTTTCATTGTTCTGTACGTTTCCTAGCCATACAGCAGAACTGACTTCATTTGAATTAAGATTCTGAGTTTTGTGTTGGACTTGATTTCTTTTGATCTCCTTATATTTCCCAATGCAATGAAAGCTACTCTAGCCTTCTGTATTCTTATTTTGGTACCATCTCTTCCCTCCAGGTGTGTCTATATTACTGCCAAGGTACATGTTTGATTTTACATCTTGTAGGGGTGTTTCCTTTATTGCTGTTGGTTAAAAATTATTATTTTGTTGTTGTCAGTGCTGATTTCAGTTGTATGCTTTTAAGGGGTACCGAGCCTGGTAAATCAGGTAATCATCTTGCGGTTACTTCATGAGCATGTTGAGACAAAGAAGTGGCATAGAGATGAAGTTTGTGGAAGAATAAGATCTCTTGACTTATACACCAAAAATAGTCTGCCTTTGTTGGGAGCAGGGATATCATATATTTTTTAAAAGACATAAACATAGCAGAGAAGGCTTTATGGATTTCCTTTAAATATAAATTGTATTAGCCTTAGTTTTGAAATAGAACTGTTCCACCTGCTCTGTTCCACACAATTTCTATAAGGAAGTACCGGTACAATAACTAGTTACCAATCAGAAATTTGATCATAAGTTATGATTGGATTTTTCTCCCCAGATTCGGCAGAGATACTCAGCATTAAAGAAGCCAATGGGAAACCCCTGTATTACATTCATTATGAGGATTGTAAGTTATAAACCTTGAGACCTTTTTAGTTTCATGTGTTGAGATTGTGAAGAGGTAATAATATTCTTTTTGTAGTTTTCAGAGACCCCACTGCTCATGCAGATAAATAGCATTTTCATACCAAATCTTTGCTATCAGTGTCAAATACTGTCCCAGTATGAAGTACGGGAGATGAAGATCATAGTGAGTGAGATGAAACGTTAGAGAAAAGCTGCAGATGTCACTACAAGAGAGAGAGAAATGAAGAGATTAGGAATTTGGTTGTTAACATCATGCACTGGCTCTTTCATTCATTTCCCTTTACATTCCCAGTGGAGCATGGTGCCACCCCAGCTGCTGACTCCCTTGCAGGAAAACATTTGTGTGCTCCTTTAGCTGTGGCAAGTTGTGTTACATGACGAGGTTGCCACCACCATACACAACCTCGTATTAGGTCACCTCTGACGACATACCTGAGGGTGCAGTAGTTGTTCTGTTCTATCTTTTGTCTTCTCAGATACCCCCAGGAACTACATGGATCCACAAACTATATAAAGAAATAGAAAATAAAATAGTATTGATAGTTCATCGGGATTTAGGCAAAATCAGCTTTTGTCAGAGATAGAAAATAAACTGGTATTGATACTTCATCAGAATTTAGATAAAATTCAGCTTTTTGTCTGAGATAGAAAATAAAATAGTATTGATAGTTCATCAGGATTTAGGCAAAATCAGCTTTTGTCAGAGATAGAAAATAAACTGGTATTGATACTTCATCAGAATTTAGATAAAATTCAGCTTTTGTCTGAGATAGAAAATAAAATTGTATTGATAGTTCATCGGGATTTAGGCAAAATCAGCTTTTGTCAGAGATAGAAAATAAACGTATTGATACTTCATCAGAATTTAGATAAAATTCAGCTTTTGTCTGAGATAGAAAATAAATTAGTATTGATACTTCATCAGAATTTAGATAAAATTCAGCTTTTTGTCTGAGATAGAAAATAAAATAGTATTGATAGTTCATCAGGATTTAGGCAAAATCAGCTTTTGTCAGAGATAGAAAATAAACTGGTATTGATACTTCATCAGAATTTAGATAAAATTCAGCTTTTGTCTGAGATAGAAAATAAAATTGTATTGATAGTTCATCGGGATTTAGGCAAAATCAGCTTTTGTCAGAGATAGAAAATAAACTGGTATTGATACTTCATCAGAATTTAGATAAAATTCAGCTTTTTGTCTGAGATAGAAAATAAAATAGTATTGATAGTTCATCGGGATTTAGGCAAAATCAGCTTTTGTCAGAGATAGAAAATAAACTGGTATTGATACTTCATCAGAATTTAGATAAAATTCAGCTTTTTGTCTGAGATAGAAAATAAAATAGTATTGATAGTTCATCAGGATTTAGGCAAAATCAGCTTTTGTCACAGATAGAAAATAAACTGGTATTGATACTTCATCAGAATTTAGATAAAATTCAGCTTTTGTCTGAGATAGAAAATAAAATAGTATTAATAGTTCATCGGGATTTAAGCAAAATCAGCTTTTGTCAGAGATAGAAAATAAACTGGTATTGATACTTCATCAGAATTTAGATAAAATTCAGCTTTTGTCTGAGATAGAAAATAAATTAGTATTGATACTTCATCAGAATTTAGATAAAATTCAGCTTTTTGTCTGAGATAGAAAATAAAATAGTATTGATAGTTCATCAGGATTTAGGCAAAATCAGCTTTTGTCAGAGATAGAAAATAAACTGGTATTGATACTTCATCAGAATTTAGATAAAATTCAGCTTTTGTCTGAGATAGAAAATAAAATAGTATTAATAGTTCATCGGGATTTAGGCAAAATCAGCTTTTGTCAGAGATAGAAAATAAACTGGTATTGATACTTCATCAGAATTTAGATAAAATTCAGCTTTTGTCTGAGATAAAAAATAAAATAGTATTGATAGTTCATCAGGATTTAGGCAAAATCAGCTTTTGTCAGAGATAGAAAATAAACGTATTGATACTTCATCAGAATTTAGATAAAATTCAGCTTTTGTCTGAGATAGAAAATAAATTAGTATTGATACTTCATCAGAATTTAGATAAAATTCAGCTTTTGTCTGAGATAGAAAATAAAATAGTATTAATAGTTCATCAGGATTTAGGCAAAATCAGCTTTTGTCAGAGATAGAAAATAAACTGGTATTGATACTTCATCAGAATTTAGATAAAATTCAGCTTTTGTCTGAGATAGAAAATAAAATAGTATTAATAGTTCATCAGGATTTAGGCAAAATCAGCTTTTGTCACAGATAGAAAATAAACTGGTATTGATACTTCATCAGAATTTAGATAAAATTCAGCTTTTGTCTGAGATAGAAAATAAAATAGTATTGATAGTTCATCGGGATTTAGGCAAAATCAGCTTTTGTCAGAGATAGAAAATAAACTGGTATTGATACTTCATCAGGATTTAGATAAAATTCAGCTTTTGTCTGAGATAGAAAATAAAATAGTATTAATAGTTCATCAGGATTTAGGCAAAATCAGCTTTTGTCAGAGATAG
Organism: Oreohelix idahoensis; assembly: GCA_024509875.1. Taxonomy (NCBI): domain Eukaryota; kingdom Metazoa; phylum Mollusca; class Gastropoda; order Stylommatophora; family Oreohelicidae; genus Oreohelix; species Oreohelix idahoensis. The sequence goes on along the minus strand of JAMPIV010021254.1, from coordinate 63,300 downwards.
AAAATAAACTGGTATTGATACTTCATCAGAATTTAGATAAAATTCAGCTTTTGTCTGAGATAGAAAATAAAATAGTATTGATAGTTCATCAGGATTTAGGCAAAATCAGCTTTTGTCACAGATAGAAAATAAACTGGTATTGATACTTCATCAGAATTTAGATAAAATTCAGCTTTTGTCTGAGATAGAAAATAAAATAGTATTAATAGTTCATCAGGATTTAGGCAAAATCAGCTTTTGTCACAGATAGAAAATAAACTGGTATTGATACTTCATCAGAATTTAGATAAAATTCAGCTTTTGTCTGAGATAGAAAATAAAATAGTATTAATAGTATTAATAGTTCATCAGGATTTAGGCAAAATCAGCTTTTGTCACAGATAGAAAATAAACTGGTATTGATACTTCATCAGAATTTAGATAAAATTCAGCTTTTGTCTGAGATAGAAAATAAAATAGTATTGATAGTTCATCGGGATTTAGGCAAAATCAGCTTTTGTCAGAGATAGAAAATAAACTGGTATTGATACTTCATCAGAATTTAGATAAAATTCAGCTTTTGTCTGAAATAGAAAATAAAATAGTATTAATAGTTCATCAGGATTTAGGCAAAATCAGCTTTTGTCACAGATAGAAAATAAACTGGTATTGATACTTCATCAGAATTTAGATAAAATTCAGCTTTTGTCTGAGATAGAAAATAAAATAGTATTGATAGTTCATCGGGATTTAGGCAAAATCAGCTTTTGTCAGAGATAGAAAATAAACGTATTGATACTTCATCAGAATTTAGATAAAATTCAGCTTTTGTCTGAGATAGAAAATAAAATAGTATTGATACTTCATCGGGATTTTGGCAAAATCAGCTTTTGTCAGAAGCATTCAACGGCAGATCGGGCTAAAGAGCAAGTGTTCACCTGGGGTAAAGGTGGATAGACTGTTAAAAAAAATGATAGGGACTCATGGCGTGACACTGGCAAAAGCAACACGTCCCACTCAGGAACGAAAACTGCTTCTCCCCATGAAGCTAAATGTGTCAGGTGCACAGAAAAGAGGAAGTATAGTTATCAGCTTTCAAGTTTATGTTAACATTACTGACTCACAAGTGAGTTTTAAGAACACCAGAAGTCTTTTCCTGTACAGGTATTGTTTAGACATCTTTCCTTTCTGCACCCTACTTTCTAACTATGGTCTTTCCTCCCCTTTCTTTGCTATCTCATTTTAGTTTTCACCAACTCTTTGACTCTCCTCTTTGAACTTTCACAACATACCGTAAAATCTCGCGTATAATACGCACTCGTGTATAATACGCATGCTTGATTTAGCCCAACATTTTCTGGTAAAATGGAAATTCGTGTGTAATACGCACCATAATTTTTCAAGATTTTATTTTATGAAACATTTGTTAAAAAACTGAAAGAAGATTGAAGATGCTGCGTGATAGTAGTTCTTCGACGAACTGAAAGACCATGTCGCTTCATAAAACGAACTGCCCATCCATATAACGCTTTAAATGCTGTTGTGCCTGTACGAGATTTTTTAAGTTCCAGAGCTTTAAGTCGGATTTCAATGCATGAAACACCGATGTCTTGTAGCCTTCTATCCACCACCCACTCCAATAATGTTTTTTTCTAGGTCTGGAAGATCTGGTGGTGACCCACGATTCGCCTTTTTCTTACTAGGCAACACTTGCAGCGCCTCTTTGTTTTTTCGCCATAATCGAATGGAAAAATGTCGACTTGCTGCCCGATTGCCGTTAGATTCTGCATATTTTACCACCAAGAGCTTTTCTGCTGCAGTAAAACATTTTCTCGAATTCATTTTTAGGGCTCAAAATAATCAAAGGACAAACTTCACAACCAAGCTTAATATCAAAACAGATTGAAGACCAAGAGTGCGAAATGCGTTTTGCAACAATTTCTGACACATAAGAAAACACATGGCACATTCAATTTTGCGCCATTTTCACTGTCAAATTGTGACAAAAACTTGACAGACTTTCCAATGTAGGTTACTTTCGATATTGAAAATTACGTATTTTTTAGTACTCGCGTATAATACGCAGCCGAATTTTAGCGGGCAAAAATGAGTAAAAATTGTGCGTATTATACGCGAGATTTTACGGTAACTGTAACAGAGTCGTAGTGCTGGATCGGTTTAAAAAAAAAAGAGAATAACTTTTAAAACAAAATGAGCATCACATTCTTACCCGTATAAACTTGTAATTCCAGACAAAAATCTTTAATCCATACAGCATTTCTTTTTCTATTGTGTTGTACATTTTCATAATAAAATTTTTAAAAGACATAACTTGTGCACATCCTTTCACACGTTTAAACATTTTCTTGTAGTTCAAACACTTCATCTGTACTTGATTCTGTGACACAGTATAACATTTTGAATTACTTGGTTTCTCTCACAGACAACAAACGTCTTGACGAGTGGGTGCCTGTTGAGCGTATGGACCTATCGAAGCTTGAACAGCCAAAGAAGGATGTCAAAACGCCCATCAAGAAAGGTGAAGGAACTGGTGTGGTCCCACGAGCCGTGAATGGTGGCACCAGTTCAAGACCATCTAGTCCAGAAAGAGATATAGTATGTACTGTGCTTAATATTCTTTTTCTTTACCTTTCAACTCACTGGGGCACGGGCCTTCAGTAAATGTGCGCCATGCAAACTTGTCCTGTGTCATTCACCCAAGGTCCCACTATGTCTTATTATCCCTTTCATGTCTATGTCACTGTCTCATTTTCATGTCTATGTCACATTCTCATTTCCATGTCTATGTCGCTTTCTCATTTCCGTGTCTATGTCACATTCTCATTTCCATGTGTTCTCTGGTTACCTTCTTTTTTTTCTCTTACCTATGGGATTCCAGGACAGGGACTTCCCTGTAATGCAGAACTGGTTATCTCAAATATGTGTCCTGTCATGTCCTATCAAATATGTGTTTTATCAGATATGTGTCCTATCAAATATGTGTCCTATCATGTCTTATCAAATATGTCTCTTATCAAATATGTGTCCTATCATGTCCTATCAAATATGTGTCCTATCAAATATGTGTCCTATCATGTCCTATCAAATATGTGTCCTATCAAATATGTGTCCTATCATGTCCTATCAAATATGTATCCTATCAAATATGTGTCCTTTCATGTCCTATCAAATGTGTCCTATCAAATATGTGCCTATCAAATGTGTCCTATCATGTCCTATCAAATATGTGTCCTATCATGTCCTATCAAATATGTGTCCTATCAAATGTGTCCTATCATGTCCTATCAAATATGGTCCTATCATGCCCTATTAAATATGTGTTCTATCAAATATGTGCCCTTTCAATCAAATATGTGCAGTACTAATTATCATCATCATCATAACCCTTCAGTTGCCCAAGGAACATGGGCATTGAACACATTCATCCCAAGTCTTCCTGTACTATGCCATTCACTCAAGACCCTTTGATGTCTTCTTTATACTTCTTTGTTTCTGCCTCACATTCTGATCTGCATGTGTTTTTTGCTCTTCCTTTCTCTCTCTCTTGTGTTCTGCACATTCCAGAACAAGGACTGCTCTGGATTGCATCAGTAAGATTTTCTCACTGTGTGTCCTTACATTACCAGTGTCCTGTTCTCATCTCCTGTTCCACTAGTATCAGAAGCAGAACTCTTAGGCACAGCTTATTCCCTGGAGTATTGTGATGCTTTTACTTGATGAACATTTTATTGTGAGAAATTATACTGTATGTGAGGAACTAATTATTGAACTTGTCAAATTATGTTGTCGTATTAGACATTATTTTGTTAGATGACAGACAAGATTGACATGTCAGCATACGTTCATACATCTTATTAATAGATTTCATATTTGAACATACGCTCATATATCTTAATAGATTTCTTATTTTAATGAAAGATGCAATGTACTGATTTCTGTACTGATGTTCTATTTTCTTACCTAATTTGAATATACTTCTATGGATAAGTTTTGTTTTCAAAGTTTTATTAATTATGTAATGGCAGAAATGAACATATATTTGTTGTTTTTAAAATGTTTTTATTTGATAATATTTTTTAATGAAGTCATCGGAAAGTTGGCCAACTTTCAGTGTTTCATCTTTTGAACATTGACACTTTTCTCTTATTTCTCTTAATTTCAGTATGAAAATGGAACAATGCAAAGCCTAGGTCTCAGTAATTCTGGAGCTATGAAAGTACATATAGGTGGAGGGATTGGAGCTTTTGGAAGCAGGAAACGGAAATTAGACGAAGATGTAAGTAAATGTGACAAGAATAAAATAATTTAAGTTATTAATGTGGAAGCTTTTCATATATATTTTCTGAGGAGAATTCTCTTTATTTTCATTAAAAAACAAATCAGACCAACAACATAGTAGTCTGCCATAAAGATTTTTACTGATCTGAATTTTTAATACAATTTCATGATTTTGTCATGTTTCTTTTTTTCTTAGAAGAATTCTTAGCATTCATTGAGGACACAAAACAGGCAGCAGATTCTACTGTTTCATCTCAGACTAATCACATACATCATTTAAACTCTTTCTTATCATTGTAATCATATGATTGTATTCTTTATCAGGGTGACTCACAAGATGTTCCTTTAACGCCCAGGCAGACTGGCAGTATGGTAGCCCATCATGATGATATTATCACTCGCATGAAAAATATTAACCTTATAGAATTTGGCCGGTGGCAGATTAAGCCTTGGTATTTCTCTCCATACCCACAGGTATGTTTACCTTTTAATACATCTGTTAGAGCTAAGTAGTTTTTTTTTTATGGTGTCATTAAGTTTAGTGCACAAGGAAGGAACTGATATCCTATATTATTGTACTCATTTTGTTAATACTGCCTTCTTTTGCTTTCTGTTCCATGAATCTGCTACAATTGATTATTCTAGAACAGGGGTCGGCAGCCAGTCGGTCCTGATGTTCTGGTAGATTCTAGTGGATGATTTGATAGATCTTTAGGGGGGAAAGACTTTTTACACTAGGGAAATTTTGGACTAGACCTCCCATCGGCATTTAAAATCATGGTCTTCCCAGGATCAGAGGTACTTTTTCTGCATTACCAATGAAAACTCAAGCTGGCCACTAAAATATTTTCGTGAACTGCGTGAGATAGGAACGTGGCCTTTTATTTGTAAGGTTCGTTCCCCGCCGCCATTTAAAATTACACTCAAACATATATGGTAGATCTTTAGAGGGCTCAGTGTTACTAAAGTAAATCCTAAAAGCTCCTGGGTTGCCGGCCCCTGTTCTAGAACAGAGTTCTCAGAGGCAGCTGAAGAATGATAAAGAGGATGAAACATTAAGTAGTTTATGCACCTGTAAAGACTTTCATAAATGGGTGCTTGCTTAGAATAAAAGAATTAAAATGGTATGACCTGATCACTAATGTGGGACTGATGGCAAGAACCAGACAAGTGCCAATGGAACAAGACGATTGCAATGGTTAGGACACACCTTGAGGAAACCTGTGGCTAGCATTACAAGGCAGTGCTTGTTCTCGAACCCTCAGGGTAAGAGAGGCAGAGGTACACCAAGAAACACATGGAGAAGAGAACTGGAGACAGAAGTGGAAATATCTTGAGCGGATGGCACGGGACAGGAGGACTTGGCGTGTGTTTGTTGAAGGCCAATGCTCCTTGGGGAGCTAAAGGGTATTGATTGATTATGCACATGCTCACAAACTTCTTGTTGTTTGTGTCTTACTTTTAAAAATTTAGTTTGTAAAGTAAATGTTGCCTAACATCCAACAACTGTTAACTGATTAATGTTTATCATCTCATTAATGTAAAGTAATGTCTATCATATAATTAGTGTAAAGCAGTGTCTATCATCTCATTAATGTAAAGTGGTGTCTATCATCTCATTAATGTAAATCAATGTCCATTTCATTAATGTAAAGTGGTGTCTATCATCTCATTAATTTAAAGTAGTGTCTATCATCTCATTAATGTAAATCAGTGTCCATTTCATTAATGTAAAGTGGTGTCTATCATCTCATTAATTTAAATTAGTGTATCATCTCATTAATGTAAAGTAGTGTATCATCTCATTAATGTAAAGCAGTGTCCATCATCTCATTAATGTAAAGTAGTGTCTATCATAATTAATGTAAAGCAGTGTCCATCATCTCATTAATGTAAAGCAGTGCATATCATCTCATTAATGTAAAGCAGTGTTCATCATCTCATTAATGTAAAGTAGTGTATCATCTCATTAATGTAAAGCAGTGTCCATCATCTCATTAATGTAAAGCAGTCATTCAATGTAAAAGCAGTGTCCATCATCATTAATGTAAAGTAGTGTATTAATGTAAAGCATGTCCATCATCTCATTAATAAAGCAGTGTCTATCACATCATTAATGTAAAGCAGTGTCCATCCATCTGGAAAGTCTATTAATGTAAAGCGGTGTCCATCATCTAATTAATGTAAAGTAGTGTCTATCATCTCATTAATGTAAATCAGTGTCCATTTCATTAATGTAAAGTGGTGTCTATCATCTCATTAATTTAAATTAGTGTATCATCTCATTAATGTAAAGTAATGTATCATCTCATTAATGTAAAGCAGTGTCCATCATCTCATTAATGTAAAGCAGTGTCTATCACATCATTAATGTAAAGTAGTGTCTATCATAATTAATGTAAAGCAGTGTCCATCATCTCATTAATTTAAAGTAGTGTCTATCATCTCATTAATGTAAAGCAGTGTCCATCATCTCATTAACGTAAAGCAGTGTCCATCATCTCATTACTGTAAAGCAGTGTCCATCATCTCATTAATGTAAAGCAGTGTCCATCATCTCATTAATGTAAAGCAGTGTCCATCATCTCATTAACGTAAAGCAGTGTCCATCATCTCATTACTGTAAAGCAGTGTCCATCATCTCATTAATGTAAAGCAGTGTCCATCATCTCATTAACATAAAGCAGTGTCCATCATCTCATTAATGTAAAGCAGTGTCCATCATCTCATTAATTTAAAGTAGTGTCTATCATCTCATTAATGTAAAGCAGTGTCCATCATCTCATTACTGTAAAGCAGTGTCCATCATCTCATTACTGTAAAGCAGTGTCCATCATCTCATTAATGTAAAGCAGTGTCCATCATCTCATTAATGTAAAGCAGTGTCCATCATCTCATTAATGTAAAGCAGTGTCCATCATCTCATTAATGTAAAGCAGTGTCCATCATCTAATTAATGTAAAGCAGTGTCCATCATCTAATTAATGTAAAGCAGTGTCCATCATCTAATTAATGTAAAGCAGTGTCCATCATCTAATTAATGTAAAGCAGTATCCATCATCTAATTAATGTAAAGCAGTGTCCATCTAATTAATGTAAAGCAGTGTCCATCATCTCATTAATGTAAAGCATTGTCCATCATCTCATTAATTTAAAGGGGTGTCTATCATCTAATTAATGTAAAACAGTGTCCATCATCTAATTTATAATAATAATACTTTTGCTCTAGAGATGTAGAGTCTTAATTTTCCTCTATCCTAGGAACTAACATCCTTGCCTATTTTATACATATGTGAATACTGTCTCAAGTACCTCAAGAGTGCCAAATGCTTAGAAAGACATTTAGTAAGTACTTCCAGTTCAGAATGCTTGTATTAGACTTATTGTTTGTTTGTTTATTGTTGCTTTTCAACAATCAGAAAGCCACCAACACAGGATGACTACGAAGCTATGAACAGATCAGAACAAATTGTCATTCTGCACCTCAGAACAGGACACAACCGACTCCGCAGCCACAGGTATACAAAATTCAAGATTGGCAATTCAGCCATGTGTACATGTGGACAGGCACCCCAGACTGCGGAGCACATACTTCAAGATTGCCCCGAATATGATATATTGAGGCAAACCCACTGGCCCAGAGAAATAACACTGGAAGCCAAACTATACGGACCTCTGTATGAACTACAAAAGACAGTGAAGTTTATACAAGAAACAACATTGCAGATATAGACAATATATTTCAAGCGAATGAAAGAAGTAGTAGTTGCTTTTCAACAAGGGCTGCTGGGCTTGTTGCTCTTTCACAGCGTAGAAACAAAGGGAGACTAGCATGACTGCTACCTTAGGCATGTCTTACAAGGTGACCAATATGAGGTTGTTCCTGGGGCTGGCAACCTCATCGTGTCAAACAAATTGTGATAGAAACCACAGCTGTAAGGACATGTGAATGCTTGGTTCAGGTTTCCTGTAAGGGGACCAGCTGCAGTGTTGGCTCCATGCTCTATAAGGAGCACGAAGGAAAATGACGTTGACACATTTCTTATCTTAAAAGTTCAGGTAACATTGAGTCCAAATTTTAAACAGTCAGACATTACTAATTTGTTAAAAAACATGTTGCAGGCAAAATGTCTATACAAGCACCCACCAGGGAATGAAATCTACAGAAAAGATAAGATCTCGGTGTTTGAAATTGATGGTAGAAAAAATAAGGTAAGTTTTGCAGCATGGAATGCCGCAGAAACCACCACTGTAATAGCATGTGACAGGAATGGGGAGGATACACGAAAATAGCTAATGTGTCTTACTGTGACCAAGGGGAAAGAAATTTGTCAATGTTACCACCACAATGCCTTCGTCAAGGACAGACAAACGACAACAGACGTGTATAACTGTGATAAATCTGCAGATAAGATGAGATAAGGGAAGATAAGAGAAGATAAGGTGTACTTTATGTTAAGGACATGTTCTGAGGCCTTGGTGTCTACAGGCCGATGTTTTGGATCATATTTACCTCCCTGATAGATTTCTATTGTGCAGGAACGGCGCTAGGAGATAGTAAGGCCATTGTTCCTTTTGGAGGGAGAGTTTCTAGAGATTATAAGGCCAGGAGTTGTGTAGGCCAGATTACTTATAGACTACAGAGCGGACAGTCTTTTGAGTATATATAGATTTAAGGATCCATGAACAGATATCAGAGTTATTGAAGAGATTATAAGGCCAGGAGTTGTGTAGGCCAGATTACTTATAGACTACAGAGAGGATAGTCTTTTGAGTATATATAGATTTAAGCCTGGGTGGCGTTTTGTAACTGCAGTGTCAGCAGTCGTTCTGGTGGAACATTAGAACTTCGAATCTCTATAGATTTAAGCCTGGGTGGCGTTTTGTAACTGCAGTGTCAGCAGTCGTTCTGGTGGAACATTAGAACTGCGAATATATATAGATCTAAGCCTGGGTGGCGTTTTGTAACTGCAGTGTCAGCAGTCGTTCTGGTGAATTTACTGATGTAACATTAGAACTGAGATGTAAACAGGGTTTACATCATACTGAACAGCTGTAACGTTCTGCGCAATTGATTATTATTGATTTTTTGTGTATCCTGTTGTACCTGTGTAGTGTATCGTATCGGATTGATGTTGCTGTGTAAATAAATGATGTGCTGTCAATTGGAAATGAACACTAGTCTGATTCGTTGATCTATGCTTGACAGTACAGGGTGAGTGACTGTACCCTTCATACCACTCACTACAGACTTTATACACAGGGACAATACAGAGCTAACCTATTTATCATCTGCTCTGTGTGGGCGCATGTACTACAACAGTCTAATCACCTCAACAGAGAGATATACTTTACCAAATAGACATCAACAGAACTTTTTACAGGGTGCATCAATGTAACAGTACCAAAGCATGCGGACTGTTGAAGCTACATGATACGGTTCCAACATCTAATTACCCGGTGATAGACTTTATCACCATTTGTATATAACAGCTTTTCGACTTTAACAATTACTTTTACTATTTCTAAATTTTTTGAAAGTTAATTCTTGTGATAACGGTATCTCATAATGCTGATGTCTTACCAATTTATTTGTGATTTTGTCACAGATATTACTCAGACAAATTATGGGTTAAAATGAACAACAGGGAGAGGCTTCATAACAGAAATGTGGAAATTTAAATGATAAAAGCAAGAATACAAAGGGATAACCTGTGTTGTAATTTTTATATATATATTATTTTAGCAATATGCACAGCATTTGTGCTTGCTGGCGAAGCTCTTCTTAGACCACAAGACCCTGTATTTTGACACAGATCCATTCCTCTTCTACTGCATGTGTGAGCAAGACACTAGGGGTTATCATCTCGTGGGATTCTTTTCAAAGGTATGGTCCAATTTTAGACATGTATATTGTGTCATTTTTTTCTTTTTTTTTATGGAAATGTAAAATTCTGGTCCAGTTGTAGACATAGATGTTGTTTTTTTATGGAAATGTAAAATTCTGTCGAGTTGTAAACATATATGTTGTGTCTTTTTTTCTAAATGGAAATGTAAAATTGTGGTCTAGGTATAGGCATGTGTGTTATGTTTTTTTAATGGAAATGTGTGGGGTCAGAGTGGCTAAGAGGTATCCGGTTCGATTCCCAGTTGAGGGAATATAATTTATGGGGAAAAAATTTTTTCGGAACCAGTGGTCCTTATGATGTCACACGCACACCACCCCCCCCCCCCCCCCCCCCCCCCCCCCCCCCATTTCCTGGGTAGTGAGATTTAACACCTAGCCTTCTCGGATAAGGGCGAAAAAATAGGAGGTCCCATGTGCAAGTTCCGCCGCACCTTAAAAATCCCTCAGCAGTTGGAAAACCCAAAGGGTAGACCTATCAGGCCGCTGCCCTGGAAAAATTTAAAAATTAGAAACCTACCCACCACAAAATATTTATAGAATGTATGATTCCTATATACACACATTGTGATTCTCGCCGGTACTACAGAGTTCATGCACTGTGGTGAGATCCTCCTTGTGTGATGTAAGGGAGGAGATCAGAGCACTGATGGAGTAGTCTGTATGCAATGAAGATAATCCTTCAAACCAAACCAATCGAAATGTAAAATTCTGGTCCAGTTGTGGATACGTTTGTTGTTGTTTTTTTTTAAATTTAAATATAAAATTATGTCTAGTTATATACATGTATGTTATGTATTTTTTTAAAAGGGAACTTACAATTCTGCTCTGGTTGTAGACATCTATGTTGTTGTTTTTTTTTTATTTAAATGTAAAATTATTTCTAGTTGTAGACATGAATGTTATGTTTTTTTAAAATGGATATGTAAAATTCTGGTCTGTTTGTAGACACATATGCTGTTTCTTGTTTGTTTTTAATTTAAATGTAAAATTATTTCTAGTTGTAGACATGTATGTTAAGTTTTTTAATGGGAACGTAAAATTCTGGTCCAGTTGTAGACGTATGTTGTTTTTATTTTTAATGGAAATGTAAAATTCTTTTTGTGGTGTATCTTGGTGGCTGTTTTCTGTATAGGGGTTTACATTCAGTAATGAGGAAATTATAAGTAATGGCACAGTTGCTTGTATATCTCTTACACTCACTCCCTGTTTTGTGCTGACTCCCTGCTCATCATTATCTTACAGCTGCCTTCGAAACATAAGACGAACTAATTCACATCAAGCCTACCTGTCCAGTGCCATCCGTTCAAGTTCTTTTCCATGTTTTATTTATCTCTTTCATGTCTTGTCTCTGATTCTCCTTTGTTTTACCGTCTTCCTCTGATTCTCTTACCCTGGGGATTTCAAAACAATTACTGTCTTGCAATGCTATCAGCAGACTACATCTTCTCACCTATTTTTCAAGTGGTACTTGTTTTGCTATCAATTTTATACTGTTGATCTTTTCATTTTGTAATTCTCCATGTTTCATAGCCAGACAATAAACCTGCCTTCACATTAAAATTGAGATTTTTCTTAAAACTTGGTTTCTTTAGATATATTTCCCAGTGCAGGGCTAAATATGTGTCATTAATTTAAAACAAAACTGAATGCACTAGTTAACATTGAAATTGTAATCCTAAATAAATTTTTTAAAATGTGGTTGTTAGTTCATGTACTGTTTTTAATAGAAGGAATATAAATTACGTACTTTGTGTTTTCTAGGAGAAAGAGTCGGCTGAAGATTTCAATGTAGCGTGCATATTGACATTACCTCCATACCAGAGAAAAGGCTATGGAAAACTTCTAATTGAATTTAGTAAGTAGAATTCTGTAGCTTGTTTATCTTTCACCATTTTTCTTTCCCATCCCATGCAATGATTAGAGAAAGTAGAGGTAGTCCCATAGCAACTACCACAACGAGGAGAAGTTTGAAAGATTTCTTCTGTGCTAGGTCTAAGGTTTATGAATTGGGGCAGCCAGTTCCTGTGCTAGGTCTCAGGTTTATGAATTGGGGCAGCCAGTTTCTGTGCTAGGTCTCAGGTTTATGAATTGGGGCAGCCAGTTCCTGTGCTAGGTCTCGGGTTTATGAATTGGGGCAGCCAGTTCCTGTGCTAGGTCTCAGGTTTATGAATTGGGGCAGCCAGTTCCTGTGCTAGGTCTCAGGTTTATGAATTGGGGCAGCCAGTTCCTGTGCTAGGTCTCAGGTTTATGAGTTGGGGCAGCCAGTTCCCTTTCTCGCTGCCTTTGCTTCCCTAACTTAAAAACAAGGCCAAGTACCAATTTACAGCTGAGTAGACAGAGTAAGGAACTGTGATATCACAACTTCATTACCCTTACCTTTCTTGTGTATTATCACATGTGAATGCAACACTATCAGTGTTCTGTGTTCGCTATATACCTGAAGTTTCAATTATAAAACTTGTGGTTGCCTAGAGCAGGTTCTGGCATAAGGTAGGTCCTGATCTGTTGGTAGTTCACAGGGGACGATTTGGTAGATCTCTAGGTGATAGGGGAGAAAAGGGAAAGAATTGTTAAATCTAGAGAGATTCAGGACTAGCCCTGTCTCGCCAACTTTTAAAAGCATGCTGCCCCCAGGATCAAGGGTACCATTTTCGCTTTCCCGACGAAAATTTACAAGCTAGCTCACAAAAATCCACTTTAGTTGAAAACTGCATGAGATAGGAATGTGATCTTTTCTGTGAAGTGAATTTACCATTTAGTTTTAAGTTCCTACCACTCTGTTGGTGAAGTTATAGGCAGCATATTGCCAGGCAGAGGTAAAAGTTACATATCAACAACAGGCAGAGGTAAAAGTTACATATCAACAACAGGCAGAGGTAAAAGTTACATATCAACGTTATCATTTGCCGTTGCGATCATGGAATCATCAGTGCTGCTGGTCTTCTTTTAGAAAGCCTGCACCAAACATTCACTTGCTCCTGCAGCAGTGGTTTCTGGGACAGTTTGTTTGACATAATGAGGTTGCCAACCTCATGTACAACCTCATGTACAACCTCATATTAGTCACCTTGTCTGACATGCCTGAGGGTGCCGTAGTCTTATTCTGTCTTTGTCTCTTCGGCATTTCGCGGAGAGATAAAGTGATGTGCCGAGGTGTTGTCACGTGCTGGCCTTCAAAGCATGTATACACTGCTTAGACAGCAAAAGACTACGCTGGCTTGGCCATGTTCGCCGCATGGAAGATGGTCGCATCCCAAAAGATACCTTCTATGGCCAACTAGCAGATGGCAGAAGAACAGTTGGGCGACCGCAGCTGAGGTTCAAAGATGTGTGCAAGAGAGACATGAGGGCACTGGGCATAAATCCAGCAACGTGAGAGGATAAAGCTGCCGATCGCACCAAGTGGCGATGCTATTTATGGCGCCACCTCAGATTGAGCGAAAAGAAACTCGCACAACAAGCAGAAGAGAGGAGAAAACGTCGAAAGGAGCACCAGGAAGATAAGCAGCTGAGGGCTGTCACATTAGGGGCGCATTCCCATAGTCAGTTATGACTGAAGGGGCTATTATTATTTTTATTATCTTCATTGATTTTATCGCGTTACATCTAGAAGAGCGCTCGGTGTTTCTAAAACAGATCCCCTCAGCTCCAGGGTTGCCTCTAGCTGACCTAGACTCTACAAGCAGAAAGCAAGAGAGAGAGAGAGGGACAAAAAGACCGCACAAAAAACAGTGGACACCTTGACACTATGGCATGGGAAGAAGTCAACAACAGAATTAATGAGGAAAGATGCGAGTTGCATTTCCATAGTTGAGTGATCATTGTTCACTGCTGATTGATTACATTTGTTTGTTTAGGCTTCACTTAATTGATGGGTGTAAGGATTAGCAGTGAGTACCAGTTTACATTTTTTTCTTATTTTATAACCAGGTTATGAGTTATCAAAAGTTGAAGGCAAAACTGGGTCTCCTGAGAAGCCTTTGTCAGATTTGGGTCTATTATCATATCGGAGTTACTGGTCACAGACTATTCTAGAGATTTTACTCGACTTAAAACCTAATGAGGCTGGAGAGAGGCCTTGTATTACAATCAAGTAAGTATTTTTGTGTGTCTGGTCACACTAAAGAAAGAGCGCGGGTGAAATAGCTTAAATAAGCGATATTCAGTTTAACAAGCCTAAACATTTTCCATGGGATGTTTCCAGTGGCATGTCTATAACTTCCATTTCATTTTTTTATAGTCTTCCTTTAGGCTTCTTTTGCAGCCATCACTACAGCTGGTTCCCTTGCAGGAAGCCTTCACCAAGCCTCCACCAAGCATTCACACACTTGTGCAGTAGTGGTTTCTGTGGCAACCTGTTTTACATGATCTCTAAGTTCTCAGGCGTGTGCACAGTTCGTGGAGCTCCATGTTTCACTTCTAACACACTACCCGTTTCCTCAAATTTACTAACCCAAGCCAATATCGTATTCCGAGACGGAACCTGACCATGCTGATCAACATTAAAATGATGTCTAAACTGACGCTGCACGTCAGTCACAGATTTTGTTTCGTAGTAAAAATGAACAGCGGTGGTGCGATGCAGCACAGTCCAACGAACCATTGTGACCGAGTCAGTATAAAATGGCGTCTTTTCCTCTTTCCCGCTGCCACCTCACCAACCACTCTAAGTCATCAGCGGCCGCAACAATTCAAATGTAATATATGTCAGTCGGCTCGGCTCCACCCTGTACATAACCTGATATTGGTCGCCTCGTACGGCATACCTGAGGGTACGGTAGTCCTTTTCTTTCTTTGTCTCTTCAGCGATCCCAGGAACCACACAAGGCACTTCATTTGACTACAGTTCGTTTCTCTCTTCTCCTCCTCCACCCCCACTACTGCACATCACAAGCATTTGCTTTTATATTTGGTTCCAATGCATTTAATACAGTGAGGTTGTATACTTTGGGGGGGGTGTTATTTGAGAGAAAGAGATAGGTTAGCATGAGAAATTTTTTTAAACGTCATTGAGTTGAAAAATGTTAAAAACATCATTAGTATCATTACTGTTGTTGAAGAATTTTATAAGTTCATGATTATCATAACTGATTTGTGGAACATTGATTTTTACATCATTAGTTTCATTACCAAGGTGTGAAGGACTGATGTTGAATTTTACAACATTTATATATGCACAGAGGCATATCTGGAGTCATCCTTAACATGACCACCAGCTAAACACAGTGCTACAGAATTCCAATGTGGAAGTGAACATGTCTGTGAGGCTAATTACACCCTCATCCACACACTTCCAAGGATTCCCCCTGTGGTGAAACTTGTTGAGAACCCAGCATTGCTCACTAAGCTTGGAGAAGTCACTTGAGCCCCAGGCACAACTCTGGTTTTTTACCTGGTTGGCTGCATGCAGGAGAATCTCACTATGCGACCATGATGGGACAGGGGGAGCTGAGAAATGGCTCTGTGTAGGATGTGACTATTCCTTGAGAGAGCCCAGAACCAGCACTGTATTTTAGCTCTACATATCTAAAGAGCACCCTTTCATGGCGGAGAATGCACAGTATGCCACACGTTTCTTCCTCCTAGCTTGGGACCAAGAGTGATGATATTTTAAATGTCAGCAATGCTGGAGAATCTGAAGCTCATGATTCCAACTCAACACATTTCAGAATAGCAGAAAAGCCACAGAAAAAGCCTAGATTTACATTGTAGATAATACTAAGGAGTCTTCAATGTGGTATTGCTGCAGAAGATAGTGGCGTTCAGCAGTCCTAGCTAAACAACAACAAACATCATTTATATCCTTAATAAGATGTGGAGTACTAATGTTGAAGAATTTTACATCATCATCTACATAAGTAAAAAGAGTAGAACTGCTGCACCTTCTGGCATGTTGTACATGGTGGCTAATATGAGATTGTGCATGAGGCTGGCAACATCATCATATAAAACAGATTGCCACAGAAACGACTGCTGCAAGAACATGTGACTGCTTGGTGCAGGTCTCCATTAAGGGGACCAACTGCAGTGGTGGCTCTATGCTCTCAAAGGAACATGATGATGATTTATATCATTACAAAGTTATGGGACACTGACCAACCCTAGCATAAATATGATTTATATCATTACCAAGTTATGGGACACTGACCAACTCTAGCATAAATATGATTTATATCATTACCAAGTTATGGGACACTGACCAACCCTAGCATAAATATGATTTATATCATTACCAAGTTATGGGACACTGACCAACCCTAGCATAAATATGATTTATATCATTACAAAGTTATGGGACACTGACCAACCCTAGCATAAATATGATTTATATCATTACCAAGTTATGGGACACTGACCAACCCTAGCATTAATATGATTTATATCATTACAAAGTTATGGGACACTGACCAACCCTAGCATAAATATGATTTATATCATTACAAAGTTATGGGGCACTGACCAACCCTAGCATAAATATGATTTATATCATTACAAAGTTATGGGACACTGACCAACCCTAGCATAAATATGATTTATATCATTACAAAGTTATGGGACACTGACCAACCCTAGCATAAATATGATTTATATCATTACAAAGTTATGGGGCACTGACCAACCCTAGCATAAATATGATTTATATCATTACAAAGTTATGGGACACTGACCAACCCTAGCATAAATATGATTTATATCATTACAAAGTTATGGGACACTGACCAACCCTAGCATAAATATGATTTATATCATTACAAAGTTATGGGACACTGACCAACCCTAGCATTAATATGATTTATATCATTACAAAGTTATGGGACACTGACCAACCCATAAATATGATTTATAAAAAAAATTCATTACAAAGTTATGGGGACACTGACCAACCCTAGCATAAATTTATATGATTTTGATATATAAATTACAAAGTTAACACTGACCAACCCTAGCATTAATATGATTTATATCATTACAAAGTTATGGGACACTGACCAACCCTAGCATAAATATGATTTATATCATTACAAAGTTATGGGACACTGACCAACCCTAGCATAAATATGATTTATATCATTACAAAGTTATGGGACACTGACCAACCCTAGCATAAATATGATTTATATCATTACAAAGTTATGGGACACTGACCAACCCTAGCACAAATATGATTTATATCATTACAAAGTTATGGGACACTGACCAACCCTAGCATAAATATGATTTATATCATTAAAGGGGCAAAGTCTACAGACAGGGGGTATGATGTGCTGGTGTTGTGGGCAGTGGGTTTCCCCCCTTGCTTCACCCTAGGCCTAGTGAATTCTGTTCATGAAAGGAGCGACCATTGCGGTGTTAGTCTCTTGGCCTAGCAAAACCTCTCATACCCCAAGATCGTTGTGCGTGGTGAAGAGCCACACCCTCCTCGAGGTAGTCCTGCTAACTGAGGGTGCGAATCCTCAGGCTAAACACAACGGATCTAGAGGAGCAAACCTCGATAATAAAACCGGTGCACTACACCGTACACGCCCTCTGTGGGTGGGAAGGAGCCAGATGGATACTGAACAAGTCTTGGGAGGGGGAACGAGTGTGGACTGCTCCCTGAAGATCGGAACCCATCGTACAGGCACAGAGACTCAGGACGTGACGATCCTATTGCCTTCAACTCTTGGTCACATGCCTAGAGCCTCGGAGAACTCGGCGTAACCAGCAGGCAATTTGGTGGCGGGGAAAGAGCACTGTGAGCCCTACCTTGGCTACGTATCACAAGGAGACGCAGAAACACCCCCTTTATCTCCCCCAGAGCTGGCACAGTACACTTCTGGCTTCTACCCGGGGCGTTAGGAAATCCACAGGCACCCCAGCATCACAATGCCAAGAAGATGACAAAGTTGGAATTTACTAACTCAAACCTGGCAGAGCAAGTCCTCCAACAGATGCGGCCGATGCTGGGCCCACTGGCGCGTGGACACGTCCCGATCCCCATCGAGACTTGCCCGGGGAGCCCACCCCGGCTCAAAAAAGCAGAGAAGGCCACTCTCCAAACCTCCGATGTCTTGCGGGCAGTGTTAGGATGTGCAAGAACATGGACAGGAAGACTCCACAACTTCCCCACTGAAGACACGCCCACGACGACCGTTGCCTCAATTGGCTGTGTGTGGTGTACCCGGAAACGGGGCCTCCCAGTACTGAGACACAGTTAAGTCCCCGATGTCATTTATCGGTGCAGAGTTGAGAGAGATGGCTGAGCATCACAATCCCCCCTGTGTTGCAGCATGATGAGAACCCAGAATTGCACACTGAGCTTGGGGGGAATCACTTGGGCACCAGACTTAATACTGGCTCTTGACTGGATGGCCGCATGCAGGAGATTTCTGCAATGGGGGGGTTGGCAGGTGGTGGGTATCTGGAAGTGGCTCTGTGCAGGACGTGAGGATTCCTTGGGTGAGCCCAGAACCAGAGCACAGCATTGTGCAAGCTCTGCATAGTTGGAGAGCCCCCTGGATGACGGGGAATGCACAGTGTGCTACCCCACCTGTCCCCAACTGCTAACTTAGAACCAGAAGTGGGGTCCTCTGTATGCGTGCCAGGCCAGGATAAAATGCCTGGGAAAGAGACTGGAGCTCAGAACTCCCTAACTCAAAGTTGCAGGATGGCAGGAAAGACAGGGCTATTTTGAAGATAATGCAACCATATTTTCACCATACGAGCTCGGACCCGCCTCGGTAAACAAGGTCCGCGCAGAGCAGTGACACCCCCAGGCTGCTTGCGAATAGTCTACTACTGGGAACATAAACAGATTAGGGATGAGCCCACTCTCCCGTTGAACAGGTGCTAAAGTCATAGATACTGGGCCAGAAGGCGCACCGGAAACCACAGTATCACGCAACTCGCTTTTTTTTTTCTATGGAGAGTACACCGTCAAATAAATCTCGTACTGGTGCTCGCCCTGTGGAGCTCCACCAGGCAGGTGCAGTGCCGGGCTCTGAGCCTCGACAGAGCCCACCCTCAGCTACTGGAGGACCCTCTAGACCGTCTTGTGGAGTCAGCAGACGGCGGAGGAGAACTACTGACCAAAACAAAACAGAAAAAGAGAAACCCAGAGTGCCACTTGTCATGATGCACTGGAATGCAGAGGGAGTGAACAGCAAGCAGGCTGGATACAGCAAAAAGACAGAGCTGGAAAACATCTTGTATGAGAAGCAAGTCAGTGTTTGCTGTATCCAAGAGACTCACTTGAAAGCAGATCAAACCTTTAAAATAAGGGGATATCAATGCTTCAGATCCGACAGAAAAGATAGACGAAAAGGAGGAGTACTTACTCTTGTAAGGAATAACATTCCTGCACACGAAAGGAAAACCTTCATGGATGGAGCAGAATATCAGCTGTTGCAGATAAAGGTAGACAAGATGGAAATAGAACTCCTGAACTATTACTGTCCGAACAACAAACCCCTGAGTCTCAGCTCTATACAGGTACCAGCCACCAACTTTATAGCAGTTGGAGACTTTAATAGCCACTCCCCAGAGCTGGGGCTATAACCATCTGGATCACAGAGGTGAAGAGGTTGAAACTTGGCAAGATGATCACTCCCTAATCCTAGTCAATAATGCCACAGATACTCCTACCTTCTACTCCAGAGGATGGCACACAACTTCAACACCAGATCTTGCCTTCTCCACACCAGATATAGCTGGATCTATTAGTAGAGAAGTAGGAGACCAACTAGGGGGAAGCGACCATCGCCCAATCTTTCTTACTGTCCAGAGTGCAACTCTCAGTACAGGCCCAGCCATTACAAGATGGAACTACAAAAAAGCCAACTGGGGTTTATTCAGGCATCAGGTGAACACGCTGCTGTCTACCCTCAAGGTACAGAACAGAGACATTAATGAAGTGGTAAAAGACTTCAACAGATGCATACTACAAGCTGCAAAAGAAACCATTCCCAAAGGATGCCGGCGTAACTACATACCATACTGGTCCAGCACACTCCAAGAACGTCAGGAAGCCATGGACAGGGCTAGAAAGGACGCAGAGTCTCAGCCTTCACTTGAAACTCACAACAAATGGAAAAAGGCTGTAGCAGAGTTTCAGAGAACAAAGCTAGAAGAAAAACGGAAAAGCTGGAGAACTAAAACGGCATCGCTGAACCTTGAGAAAGACGGCAGGAAACTTTGGAGATTAGTCAAGTCTCTAAATGAAGAGCGTTCCTCACCTAGGCAGACTATCACATTGGATGAAGGTGGCAAACTTTTCAGAGGAAAACAAGCTGCAGACTTGTTTGCTAGAAGATACAGTTCAGAAAGCAACTTACCCATTAACATAGATCATCAGAGAGAGATAAGAAAAGAAATACTGGCAACCATGGGACAGACAGATACTCCTGCCATAATGAGGGAACCCATCACACTAGGAGAACTACAGAAGGCTATTTCCAAGCTTAAGTTTCAAAAGTCACCCGGCCCAGACAAAATCAGCAACGAAATGCTAGTAAATCTGAGCTCAGCAGCAAAGACAAAACTGCTTGAGATATTCAACCACAGCTGGTTGAAAGGAACGGTACCCCAAGTATGGAGAGAAGCCATCACAATACCCATACTAAAGAAAGGGAAATGTAAGACCGAGGCTGCAAGTTACCGGCCAATCAGTCTCACAAGCTGTGTTGGGAAGACTATGGAGCGAATAGTCAACCACAGATTGAAATGGTATTTAGAGTCTGAGCAGATCCTGGTGCCGGAACAAGCTGGATTTAGAGAATGCTACAGTATAGAAGACCAAGTTACTTACTTGTCTCAAGCAATAGAAGATGCCTTCCAGGAGAAGAAAAAGGTCCTAACGATCTGGGTCGACTTCAAGCAGGCCTTTGACAAGGTGTGGAAAGATGGCCTCATTGCAAAACTTAGGAGAAGTGGAATCCAAGGCAACATGATGAAATGGATCCAGTCATACTTGCATAACAGGAGAACTAGAGTCACTCTTGACGGTCTGCAGAGCAGAAAAGTGTTGCTCCATCAGGGGGTACCTCAAGGAGGAGTAATTTCCCCAACACTCTTCCTTGTTTACATCAATGACCTGGTGAAAGATCTCCCTGCAGGAGTGAAAGCTGCCTTATATGCAGATGACCTAGTACTCTGGTGCGCTGATGAAAATGTCACCACAGCAAATTATAGAATGCAGCGGGCAGCAGACATGCTAGTGTCATGGGCAGAGAAATGGCTTATCACAATAAACACAGACAAAACCTCCACAACACTGTTCCCCCTCGCCCCCAAGGACAAATCAGCTAACATACACCTAGGGACAACCGTGATCAAGGAAGAAAGCTACCCCACCTATCTTGGGGTGACATTTGACCAAAGGCTTACATGGAATAAGCATATTGAAAATGCAGAAGGAAAGGCCCGAAGGCGACTAGGCATACTCAGAAAATTAGCAGGTACCAACTGGGGAGCAAATGAACGAAATCTAAAGAAGATTTATAATGGAGTAATAAGACCACACTTAGAGTTTAGCTCAGCAGCATGGTCATCAGCTGCTAACTCACATCTGCAGTCTTTGGACAAGGTGCAAAATCAAGCTCTCAGGCTCATTACAGGAGCCATGAAAACTACACCAATAACAGAGATGCAGAAGGTTGCTGGATTACAGACATTGTCCCATAGAAGAGACACAAAAACCATGATCCAGATGGAAAAGTATAACAGTATGCCAATGCACCCAATGAAGGCAAGACTAGATGATCTGGCATTGGGACGTCTAAAGCGTAGCAGCTTTGTGCATCGGGGGAAAAGACTTATAAGACAGCATCAAGAAGACCTATCCATGAAGACAACACCACTGAAGCCCACCCTATACCCTGTACCATGGGAGCAGGCCAGCAGTGCCCTCCAAATTAATACATCAGTCAGTGGTCTCACAAGTGGATGTGAGTATAATGATCTGCAAAAACGAACTGCTACATTGAGTATGATCCAAGAAAGCTATCCCGATCAATCATGGATACATGCCTATACAGATGGATCAGCAACTAATGCTGTTAGGAATGGAGGTGCCGGTATCTTTATCTCATATCCTGACAACCACTATGAGACTAGGCACATTCCCACTGGTAAATTCTGTTCCAACTATACAGCTGAGGTTCAAGCTCTAGAGCAAGCTGCAAATATGATTTATAACACCAACTCTGACTGCCACCAGGTAGTCATCCTCACAGATGCACTGTCTGTCCTGCAAGCTCTCAAGGGTGGTAAACTCCCGCATCTGAGAAATGAACTAAACAAGGTAGCTGCCAAAAAGAGAACCATACTTCAGTGGGTACCATCTCATTGTGGTGTACCCGGAAATGAAAAGGCAGATAAACTTGCAAAAAAGGGAGGAGAATGTGAACAAGAAGATAATGAAGTCACATACTTTGAGAAAAAGAGAGCTATCCAGACTATCAGAAGAGAACAGAACCAACCCAAAGACGACTATCACACTCTCGACCGGCAGGGACAGATAACTATTTTTTGACTCAGGACAGGGCATAACAAACTGAATAAACACATGCACAAGCTACGATTGTCTGCTTCACCACTGTGCACATGTGGATTAAACGAACAAACTGCTGAGCATGTTCTACAGGACTGTCCTCTGTATGACCAGTTAAGAAAGATATACTGGCCGAATGACTCAACACTAAACTCAAAGCTATATGGAGTTAAAGAGGAACTTCAAACAACAGTCGAATTCATCATGAGAACTCGTCTGACGGTGTAATCATCAAAGATGCGATCGCAAGAAGAAGAAGAAGATATCATTAAAAAGTTATGGGACACTGACCAACCCTAGCATTAATATGATTTATATCATTACAAAGTTATGGGACACTGACCAACCCTAGCATAAATATGATTTATATCATTACAAAGTTATGGGACACTGACCAACCCTAGCATAAATATGATTTATATCATTACAAAGTTATGGGACACTGACCAACCCTAGCATAAATATAGTCTGGTGACCAATATACTTGTGTCATGGCCTGTTTCATTTTGCTTAGAATGTTGAAGTTCTGAATACATTAATTAAATATTTTAATTTGTGTGTTCTCAAATAACAGTTCATTGTGATGAAACAAGGCTAAGAGCCGTACTTAAATTTAAAATTTAAAAAAAAAACAACAGGAAAAATGTAGCATGCTACTCAAGCATAAATATGTCCACAACGTTGCATGATTATTTTAGAGAAAGCCGTTTCTCAAACTTTAATTAAATCCTAAACCTGAAAATATGTACAGGTACCCCTCCAGTTTTCCTGCATCCTTGGTTCTTAAGTGTTGCTGGATTATCTGTTTTGTCAGACCAGCAGCTCACATAATAATAATTCAACACTTCATCTCTGGCACATTCGTTATACACCTCCAATGTCACTAAAGCACCTTGACTTCTAGATATCTAAACTAAACAGATATTATGTGTAAATTGAATGATCAAGTGAAAGACATGTATATTTCTGTAAATGATATATATTCATTAGTATCGGTGAAACAATTTAAAGAAGTCTGAGGTCATGACGCTCAATGTGAGCAACCCTGAGCCCATATCAGTAAGGAATCAGCAATTGGTACAGACAGATACCTTCACATACCTAGGAAACATAGTAACACCAGACGGCGGGGCAGGCAAACACATCAACATCAGAATGAATAAGGCAAGAACAGCCTTCTTTAGCCTAAACAACATCTGGAAGTCCTCCCAATACAGCACAAGCACAAAATTAAGATTATATCAGAGCTGTGTGCTTTCTGTGCTTCTCTATGGTGCGGAATGCTGGAGAGTTACAGAGAAGGAAATGTCGAAATTGTCCTCTTTTCACACAACATGCCTAAGAAAAATTCACCGAATCTTTTGGCCAAATACCATCACTAACCAAGATCTGCTTACTCGTAGCAAGCAAGAGGACATTCACACCATCATAGCTGGCAGACGCTGGAGCTGGGTTGGTCATGTCCTCAGAAGAGACCCCGATGCCATCACAAGAACAGCTATGCTTTGGACCCCTGAAGGAAAACGAAAGAGAGGCCGACCAAAAACAACTTGGCGGAGGACTGTGGAGGCTGAGATGCAAAGAATGAACCAGAGTTGGGGCACTGTACGAAGGATGGCCACCGACCGAGCAAAGTGGAATCAATTTGTTGTTGCCCTACAAGACGCCACTAGGCGTGATGGCCACTGACTGCTTTGACGGTCGGCGGCTAAGGATCAAAGAAGAAGAAGAAGTATCGGTGAAAGAGAATTGTTAATTAAATGTAAACTGGTTTGGCAGTTACGAGAATCTCTTTTGCTCTCTTGTAATTTTTTCTGAATTAAAAGAGGTGCCAGCCCACCCATTCAAGGAAAACCAGTGGTGTACCTGTAATTGCAAAACCAAAAATAAATATTTCATAAACCTGAAATAAGCATGAGTAGATGATTGAAATAAGTATTTCAGGAGAGTTTGTATTTCTGACAGTGAGATATCAGAGTTGACCAGCATCAAGAAGGATGATGTGATATCAACACTTCAGCATCTCAACCTCATCAACTACTACAAGGGTCAGTATATAATCACACTGTCAGATGAACAAATACACACTCAGGAGCGAGCCATGGCTAAGAGACCTATTCGTATAGATTCCAAATGTCTTCACTGGCAACCCAAGGACTGGAGTAAGAGAGGGAAGTGGTAGACATTATGGGATGTATGTTTGTCAAGGCTGAATGGGTACGGGGCTGACTTTGCCGGGGTATGACATGGACATATTTTGCAATAGTAGCCAAAATGATCTCAAATAACTGACTCATGGCAGAAATAATTTTGTATGTTGGTTTCATTTGAGTGTGAAATTGTATTTAAACTGTGGGTTTCTGTGTGACTGTATACCAAGAAATGGCTGAAGGTGTACATGAGTGTATAGACATTAGCGTATTTGTAGATCAAGATTAAGCCTACTTAAAGCCATTAAAGACAAGCTTATTTTAACCCGTTAAAAACAAACTATAAAAGTAACACCTCTCTATATCTCATATGTCGTTCACTTTTTCTTCTTCATATACCATGCCTGGTGGTGTAGGTAATTATGTATCTACGCAACGTCCTGTCGCCATTACTGTTTCTTGTGTCTTCTTTCCATGCCATGATGGCACTGTCCAGTGTTTTCTCTATTTGTTGTCCTGTCTGTTTTTTCTGTGATCTTTCCTGTTGTGACGGTATATATCAGCTTTCTTCTACTCATAACATGCCCAAAGAAAGCTGATGGCTTCCGTGGCGCTATGGCTTCTTTCTGGACATCCTTATTAACTCCTTTTAACTGTTCATGGTATTTTTAACATTCTCTTTAAACCCACATCTATGTGGCCTCTAGTACTATTCCTAGTTGTTTACAATTGTCCATGACTAACTTCTCTGTATCAGGATTTGTTCTAAACTCTTTTTACATACTCTATATTTGTATATATTTAAAAAAGCAAATAATGGTCTCTATACGCAAGGCATCCAGAATCAGCATTTATTAATGATAGTGGTGAGGGTGGTGTGGTTAAATTATTTTTAATGATCATTTGACTTACAGATTGTTCAGAAGTGCATGAGTATCAGTAATGGGTGTAATTTTATGTGCTCAGAATTGTGGCAGCTGGCAAAATGGATGGGTGGAATGGAGATAAAGAACGATAAAGACAGAACCGACAGTTGACAAATAGTATATTCTTACCAACATTTCGCTATCAGTGCCAAACATAATCACTGACCTCAGGAGAGGAAAATCACATTGTGCAAGATGAAATGCTTAACAACAACGTTGAATGTTGCTAGGAGAGACAGAATGAGAAATGAGGACATCATGAAAATTGTAGGAACTGCATTTCCAATGTATAGGGAGACAGAATGTAAAGACAATCTCATGAGAATAGAGCCTGGTTCAGTTACCACACACTGTGTGTGTGTGTGTGTGCCTACAGCATTAGAAGATCTGATGTTAGAGCATGTGAAGACCAAGAGGCGGATGGATAGTACTTTGACAGAAATCCTAGACTAACACGGCCTCACAACAGCCAAAATTGCAGTTGCCCATTATGCTTCACAGCAAGTGTGGATCGAAAACAGTAAGGAAGAAAGAGATATTCAGTTAATGAGTTTACAATAGATAAAATAATATGTTGTGCAGTTTTAAAGATATTGTCACAATTCCTTTAGCGTTTCTCTTCTCTTCCCCCCCCCCCCCCCTCCCACCCCACCACCATCACCACAATTTTTTCTCTGCCATTCGTAGGCCGACAGATACGGTTGTCGTAGCATTTTAAAATATTTCTACGTGCTTGAAAACCTAAACATCTTCCAGATTTTGGTTAGTGGACAAGTTGGTGTTAAAAAAAAATCGTATCTTGTGCAGTTCTGAAAATCTATACACAATTCTTTAACCTCTGTACTCAGCACTGTTCTTTTCAATGCTTCAGAATATATATGCACAGTACTTTAACCTCTGTACTCAGCAGACTGTTCTTTTGTTCAGTGGTGTGCTAATAGATGTTGTAGTCGCAGAACTGTTTATTTTTTTTTTTAACCCTTTCGCAACGACAGGTTTTTCATTCCAAATGACAACACCATTTTCAGCTTAGTTCGTTCCCCTGAACGACAGGATAATTGTAATTTTAGGGGTCATATTTTTAATTTGACTGTAAACAGTTTATCGTAAAAAGGAAACCCATTAAAAGTATATTCTGAACCAGACTACACAAACTCTGAAGCTGGGTAATCTTTACATTTAGTGCCGTCGAGTATGTATAATATGTGTATTGAGTCAGCATTAGAATTTGGGTAACCCTAAACCTCACCTCAACCTTAACTCTAAATGGTACGAAAATACACATATTAAACATACTCGACGGCACTAAAGGTAAAGATTACCAGAATCTCAGTAAAAAGAGTTGTCAGAATCATTCAAGTTGAATAAAATCAACTCGAACAAGAATTTTTATGCTCTTTTTCCACAAGATGTTTATGGTTCGCCGGTACGGCAGCGTCCATGTTTGTGAACTTTCGCTTTGGTAAAATCACTTATCAGTTCTACTGTATTCGCTAGCAGTAAAATATTTTGTTCGTTTCAAGCTTAGTGGCCAGATTTTTTAATGCTGAATCCGATTATGCCCAGCAATTGCCGATACAATTGTAAACAGAAGAGTTCTGGTGCTTTTAAAATAGGACGTACGCCGTACGTCATATAGGTGAATGGGAACGAGGTATCGCGCTACTTCCGTGACGTACGCGGTGCGGCACAACGACAAAAATTGTGAAGATTTATGCCATATGGCGTACGTCATAATGGTGCTAAAAGGGTTAAGCTTATAAAAATTTTATAATTCTGTTTGAAGTGGCCTATTCAGAGGGTGTGGGTTTTAACTTTAAAAAAAAAACGCCTGCCTGAAAATCACATGAAAGTTTCTGCATGGCCACACAATTTTTACAACTAATCACATTAACTACCGCTAGCTGGTGGGACCGGCTTTTGAAATCCTATCTTTTGGACCGCGAGCCGCTCAGAGCGTCGATCTAGTTTTAGTAATAAAACGAATGAAAAATGTACTGAAACACTTTCTGATCTGGTTCGAGATTTTGAGTTGCCACCGGAAAACAATTCCCAAAGCATGGTTGTTGTAGAACACTGGAAAATTGATATAATGTTCATATTTTTCAGCGTTTTGGGCTAGTTACCAAATCGGGTAAAACTGTTTACCATGGCAACTAGTGATAGGACCAAGAAAAATGCTTGTACATCTCGTCTAATGGCTGAATAGGCTAGAAACTTGTTTCAACAATTGACTGATAGATCTAGCGACGAGGACAAGAGTGAAAATGGTGTGCACATTGATTGAAATAGTGATTTTGATAGAGATGGGGCGCAAACAGTTATAATTGTGAAAATATTACAAGTCCTCGGCCATCGGAGGGCCGTTAAATAGCAACAACCTCTATTAGAGTTACAAATGGTGCTTATTGTAATAGTACATTCATTTATCTTTAAAATGACGTGTAATTCATAAAAATCTGTAAACAATTACGAAAACTACAGCTTACTTTGTGCAAACACCTACAGGATGAAAATTGGAAAAAAATTCAATTCAGCCACAGTGTGTTTTTCAATTCGGTAGTTGTTAATATTTCCCTACCCCACTATAACCTTTGACTTGGGACATTAGAAGACGTATGCACTTGAATCCTGTATCAGTAAAGTGTGTTTTGTCTACATAAACGAAAAGTATGTAATTTTATATTTTAATAAATAGTGCCAACATGTATGAGTATCGCTTTGCAGTCACACATGTTGGTTTGTTGCCATTTGATAGATTTGTGATGAGTTATGCCACAGCAGTTTCAATTTTTATACGGTACATTCAAGGCTATTTCCACTACATTACTATTTTGTCAGAGAACAAAACATGTGTAAATAAATGTACAAACTCTTATTTATATATCAAGTTGTTTTGTTGTGTTTTAATGTGGGAATATACTATATTCAGCAATTATTTTTATTCTGAGTGCACTCATCTGCAGACAGCTTACTATTTTTGTGTATGTAAAATAAAGACAGACATGTCAGTTATTCTAACTTAATGAAAACAGGAATCCACTGAGCAGTTAGGCAGACAAATTGTCCTGGGCTTGAAAGAGAATTTAGAAATATAATAATTGTTGTGTTAAGGAGTTAGTGAGTTGTTGAATGTGTTGAGGAGTTAGTGAGTTGTTGAATGTGTTAAGGAGTTAGTGAGTTGTTGAATGTGTTAAGGAGTTAGTGAGTTGTTGAATGTGTTAAGGAGTTAGTGAGTTGTTGAATGTGTTAAGGAGTTAGTGAGTTGTTGAATGTGTTAAGGAGTTAATGAGTTGTTGAATGTGTTAAGGAGTTAGTGAGTTGTTGAATGTGTTAAGGAGTTAGTGAGTTGTTGAATGTGTTAAGGAGTTAGTGAGTTGTTGAATGTGTTAAGGAGTTAGTGAGTTGTTGAATGTGTTAAGGAGTTAGTGAGTTGTTGAATGGACATTCATTTTCCTTTGTGCTCCTTACAAAGCATGGAAGGATGGAGCAACCCTTGCAGGAAGCCTGCACCAAGCAGTCACAGCTCTTGCTGTGGGGATTTCAATGGCAGTTTGTTATACATATGAGGTTGCCAGGCTCATGTACAACCTCATATTAGTTGCATTGTACGATATGCCTGAGGGTGCTATTGTATTCTTTCCATGTCTCTTCAAATACCCTCCCCCCGGTAACTACATAGGGCATTACAGTTTAACTTGTCGCGCACAAAAACACATATTTTGCTGTGCTTTCTTGCAACACTCACCCAGATTTAAAAATAAGAACAATGGACTAGCTGACTAGTACTCGTTTATTGTTTCATGTTACACATTTCAGGATAGAACAAGTCATGCCAATCAAACTGGACAGTCAGTAACTTAGGATTCACCTAAAAAGCAAAAAAAATATATATATAAACACAAAATCTTGGGATGAGTAACCACTTTAGAATTAAAATCCATATTGAAATCTAATGCACTGCTAAATGTGAACATAATGGCGACCAGGAAGGTGTTCACATGATTTTCTTAATGTAAAAATGTGGCAGGGAGAGAAAGTAGTGAGAGGTTAAAAGAGTGATACATAATCTGTTATAGTAATACTCTGTGTAAAAGGCATCTCAAGTGCTATATGACTGCTATTTATTCTTAAATATAATTTATCTTATAATCTATGTTAATAAGTAATTTACATATCACTCATGATGTAAGATATGAAATTATATTAGAAATCACATCTTTCTTTTTTTTTGGCCATAGCTAAATCGCATATACTCTGCACTACTGTATGGTGTAGAAACACGGACAATGAATAAGTAATGGGAAGAACGCATTGAGACTCTTGAGATGTGGATGTATAGAAGAATGGGGCGCATCTCATGGAAAGAGAAGAAAACAAATAAGGAGGTCCTACAAAATCTAGGTATGAAAAGAGAACTAATGAGGGAGATCAAAGTTCGGCAGCTAAAATACTTTGGCCACATAAAAAGGCATAACACCCTGCAGAAGACCATAATAGAAGGGAGAGTTGAAGGCAAATGTGCAAGGGGAAGACAGCGCTATAAGTGGGAAGATAACATCAAGAGATGGACAGGAAAGAGTCTATCAGAGTGCATCACCAAGACAAGAGACAGAAGACGTTGGCGATCCATTACAGCCAACCTTCGTTGTGGATATAGCAGCTGATGATGATAAAATCGCATGTGTCAGCAAAATATCCTGTTCTTTCCTCTGCCACTCTGATGAGTAGAAAATTACATGTATTAACGTGGCTGGAAACCTCATCATGTAAAACGTATTGCTACTGAAACCACAGCTGTAAGAGCACTTTAAAGCTACTGTCTAGGGACCAACACAGCAATGTTGACCCCCATGCTCCTAAGAAACACAGGGGGAAATGATGATGTATTGTTGCGTGTAATATTGACAGTGTGTTTATTTTTATTTGTGGCGTTGCACTTCGTATGCGATTAATTTGATCAAGGCTAGGGGAATGTTCAGATTCATAGCAACGTTTTATGAATAAATTCAGATAAGGTTTGACAATACAACACAGTTTATTACACACTCCGTTGGATTCACATTGGCAATTCATGCAACATGGCCAACTATACTAGGCTGTCATTTGTATGCATCCATTAATAATCGACATCAAGTCAAGTAATGTCCATTGACAGCGGCGCTCTATTTGAGCACTGCGATGTTTCCACAATCATGAATGCATTGCGGTGCGCAAAAAGAGGCGTAACAGTTATTAAGTTCCCATGTTATTACTGTTGCTACCTGTGACACATCAAAGCAGGTGACTAGTAAAGAGGGTTGTTCACTCAGCTGGTAACCTCATCA
This sequence comes from Oreohelix idahoensis, assembly GCA_024509875.1. NCBI lineage: Eukaryota > Metazoa > Mollusca > Gastropoda > Stylommatophora > Oreohelicidae > Oreohelix > Oreohelix idahoensis. The sequence continues at coordinate 32,182 of JAMPIV010021254.1, read as the reverse complement.
TGTGAAACAAATAGCTGCAGAAGTCACAACTGCAAAAGCACATAAATGATTTTGCTTCCTGCAAGTGAACCAACTGCAGTGGTAGCTCCAATCTGCTAGTGAGCCAGCCAGAGAGGAAATGGTGATGGTGATTATAAAGGGCCCAGGTAGTTTGTTATTTTCCTGCATAATTCATTAAGGACCCAGGTAGTTCATTAAGGGCCGACAGTTCATTAAGCACCCAGGTAGTTCGTTAAGGACCCAGGTAGTTCATTAAGGGCCAACATAGTTCGTTAAGGGACCACATAGTTCATTAAGGACCCAGGTAGTTCATTAAGGGCCGACATAGTTCATTAAGCATCCAGGTAGTTCATTAAGGGCCCACAGTTCATTAAGGGACCACATAGTTCATTAAGGACCCAGGTAGTTCATTAAGGGCCCAGGTAGTTCATTAAGGGCTGACATAGTTCATTAAGCACCCAGGTAGTTCATTAAGGGACCACATAGTTCATTAAGGACCCAGGTAGTTCATTAAGGGCCGACATAGTTCATTAAGCACCCAGGTAGTTCATTAAGGGACCACATAGTTCATTAAGGATCCAGGTAGTTCATTAAGGGCTGACATAGTTCATTAAGCACCCAGGTAGTTCATTAAGGGCCCACATAGTTCATTAAGGACCCAGGTAGTTCATTAAGGGAGCACATAGTTCATTAAGGACCCAGGTAGTTCATTACGGGCCCACATAGTTCATTAAGCACCCAGGTAGTTCATTAAGGGCCCACATAGTTCATTAAGGACCCAGGTAGTTCATTAAGGGACCACATGGTTCATTAAGGACCCAGGTAGTTCATTAAGCACCCAGGTAGTTCATTAAGGGACCACATAGTCCATTAAGCACCCAGGTAGTTCATTAAGGACCCACGTAGTTCCCAGGGATCTGTGAGAAAGCCAAAATAGAATAGGATTACCACTACCTCACACGTCATAAGAGGGGGCTAATGAGGTATTTGATTGGGCTGGCAACATCATGTAATACAAACTGCTACCAAAATCACTGCTAAAAGAGCATGGGAGTTTTAACACGGGCATTCTTCCGGGGGGGGGGGGGGGGGGGGGGGGTGGGGGGGGGGGGGGGGGGGTGGGGAGGGGGGGGGAGGGGGGGGGGGGGGGGGGGGGGGGGGGGGGGGGGGGGGGGGGGGGGGGGGGGGGGGCTAGCTGTAGTGATCATGCTGTGTAAGAGGGAAGAAAAAAGGAAATGACTAGCAGATATATTCTTGTTTATCACATATTTAGTCCAAAATTCTCAGATTTTTAACCATAACTCACTCATACTGTTTTTTCAAGTCACAGTCATAAAATCCACCCAATGGATTTATGTCCGAATTATGACTGAGTAGTGACAAAAACTAGAGGTGCATAATAAAAAGAACTTAGTGACAGCCAGTGATTCTTTTCAGCAATTGCTGTAAGGATGTCTTCAATTTCACTTTTTGCCAGAAGCCTGAAGAGGAAAAGCAAAGTCTAAAATTAGTAAATACTGTGGAAGCATTTTGACACAGCTGTGTTAGAAGTGAAATTAGTTTAGAAACCTGAGAAAACTTTTGTGCTTTTCAAGTAACTACAGCTGGTGATTTAATAGCAACTAAAAGTAAAAATGACACTTGACTTTTCTGATCCCCTAGGTTACGAGTTTTTACTCTTCTTTCCTTGTGCCAGGTAGTGAAAGGTACATGTTTTCTCCATTGCATTGTATCTTCATACAGGGTGTTGGTGATGGAGGGGTTTTGTGGTAGCAATTATTTCTGCGTGTCTGCTTGTGCCAGGCATTCCAGGAGGTGGTGTCCTTCTGTTTCTTCCTTCTGTCTGTTACAGTGGTTGCAGTATGGTCTGAGGTCACTTGAGAGGTACATGTCTTATTCTCAACCTGAAGATTTTACTCTGGTCTCTGCAGCTAAATTTTTTTATACTATTTCTGGGGTTTGGCTGAGACATTTCTGCATATGGTGCTCTTGCATTTGAGTCGGTGGCCCAGCCGCTCATCCACTGCTGTTTGCTGTTGTTGTGTATCATGTATTTTGTGGTTCTTAAGTTAGTGGGAATGTTCGGTTGTGGCATACTTGCTCCTTTCTTTGCTAGTTTATCAGCACTCTCGTATGCCTATATGGCCTGGTATCCACTGTAGAGTTGTGTTGATGCCATAGGAGGCAAGTACATTGATTCTTTAAGTATGTTAGCTGTGGTTTTTTCGGCTGATGGGATCCAGTTTTCAAGGGCCTGTAGGGCAGCTAGCGAGTCAGAGAAGAAGATTAGGTTTGTTGGATGTACTGTTTTTGTTTGTATCTTGCGATGATGATTGACAAGGCTTCTGACATGGCCTGAATCTCAGTGTCGTAGTTTGAGCAGTATAATCCACAAGGTGCAGAAAGCTGGCTTGTTGTCCTGTCTGGAAATATTATGAGAGAGCCATATCCTGCATTGATTGTGGCCTTGAAAACTGACCCATCTGTGTACACATGGATCAAGTCTGTAGGGTAGGAGCCGATGGTTTCCAGAGTTTTAGGGTGTTAGGGTCTGCTTACTTGTTTACTGAGTGGTCAAGGAGTTTGGTTTCTTCCGCTTTGAGTATTGGACATTTTTGTTTCAGTTTTTTTTTTTTTTTTTTCCATTTGTCTATTTATTCTCTGGGTGGTTTAGAGTGAAACGTCTGTATATTTCTACAGCTTCAATGGTCGCCTTTTCTCTTCTCATATCTAGCGTTCTATATTTGCGTCAATCTCACAGGTTGCTGTTGGCGTTGGCCTCATACCCGACAGATGAAGTGGAGGGTCTGGATTTGCACTCTGTTAACCTGGTTACAAGAACTCTTAGATGCTGTTGCTTGCAAGGGGAGGTTGTAGTCTGTTATAGATCTGATATATGCTACATAGAACTGCCTAAGACCTCAGACTCCACATTTCAAAACCGGAAAGTGTCCCAGAATGGTCACTCAAAAACACCAGCCAGCTAGTAAAGAGTGTTGAGCCTTGTCTTAGGACCTGCTGAGTTGAGTAGCCTTCTGGGTTTTCAAGAAAGCTCTAGAAACAACACTCCACCCCCTAACCCAAAAACTGAGAAAAATAATGACATGAGAAACTAACGTCTTTTTAAATCCTCAAATTGCTAATTATTGTCTAAGCTAAACGTCCTGTTATGAGTAATGAAAAATCCCGCCACCTTTTTGAAGAGATCCAGAAAAGGTGTGCTGGCCTTTCAATTTTGTTCATGGTGCATTGACCATAGGTTAAATGATGTTTGATTACCAAGATCCAGTCACGTTGATATGGAATGGAAAGGAATGAAATACCCACAGTAGAATTAATGCCGTCATCAGGACATGCAGCAGAAAGAACACAATATAATTATTTCCCCTGTTATTTGTTGGCCGGTTACTTGCTCGTATTTAAATTAAATAAAGAAATTGGTAAAATAATATGTTGGACCATTTATCTGGCAAGCTTGGGACCTGAGGGTTGCTGGATAGTTTTTTTTTTTTTTTTTCTGGGGGAACTTTAGGTCCCCAAGACTAAATATGTATATCAATAAGTATCTTCAAATTTGCATGCCAACCCAATCAGTCTCACAAGCTGTGTTGGGAAGACTATGGAGCGAATAGTCAACCACAGATTGAAATGGTATTTAGAGTCTGAGCAGATCCTGGTGCCGGAACAAGCTGGATTTAGAGAATGCTACAGTATAGAAGACCAAGTTACTTACTTGTCTCAAGCAATAGAAGATGCCTTCCAGGAGAAGAAAAAGGTCCTAACGATCTGGGTCGACTTCAAGCAGGCCTTTGACAAGGTGTGGAAAGATGGCCTTATTGCAAAACTTAGGAGAAGTGGAATCCAAGGCAACATGATGAAATGGATCCAGTCATACTTGCATAACAGGAGAACTAGAGTCACTCTTGACGGTCTGCAGAGCAGAAAAGTGTTGCTCCATCAGGGAGTACCTCAAGGAGGAGTAATTTCCCCAACACTCTTCCTTGTTTACATCAATGACCTGGTGAAAGATCTCCCTGCAGGAGTTAAAGCTGCCTTATATGCAGATGACCTAGTACTCTGGTGCGCTGATGAAAACGTCACCACAGCAAATTATAGAATGCAGCGGGCAGCAGACATGCTAGTGTCATGGGCAGAGAAATGGCTTATCACAATAAACACAGACAAAACCTCCACAACACTGTTCTCCCTCGCCCCCAAGGACAAATCAGCTAACATACACCTAGGGACAACCGCGATCAAGGAAGAAAGCTACCCCACCTATCTTGGGGTGACATTTGACCAAAGGCTTACATGGAATAAGCATATTGAAAATGCAGAAGGAAAGGCCCGAAGACGACTAGGCATACTCAGAAAATTAGCAGGTACCAACTGGGGAGCAAATGAACGAAATCTAAAGAAGATTTATAATGGAGTAATAAGACCACACTTAGAGTATAGCTCAGCAGCATGGTCATCAGCTGCTAACTCACATCTGCAGTCTTTGGACAAGGTGCAAAATCAAGCTCTCAGGCTCATTACAGGAGCCATGAAAACTACACCAATAACAGAGATGCAGAAGGTTGCTGGATTACAGACATTGTCCCATAGAAGAGACACAAAAACCATGATCCAGATGGAAAAATACAACAGTATGCAAATGCACCCAATGAAGGCAAGACTAGATGATCTGGCATTGGGACGTCTAAAGCGTAGCAGCTTTGTGCATCGGGGGAAAAGACTTATAAGACAGCATCAAGAAGACCTATCCATGAAGACAACACCACTGAAGCCCACCCTGTACCATGGGAGCAGGCCAGCAGTGCCCTCCAAATTAATACATCAGTCAGTGGTCTCACAAGTGGATGTGAGTACAATGATCTGCAAAAACGAACTGCTAGAGCAAGCTGCAAATATGAGTTAAAACACCAACTCTGACTGCCACCAGGTAGTCATCCTCACAGATGCACTGTCTGTCCTGCAAGCTCTCAAGGGTGGTAAACTCCCGCATCTGAGAAATGAACTAAACAAGGTAGCTGCCAAAAAGAGAACCATACTTCAGTGGGTACCATCTCATTGTGGTGTACCCGGAAATGAAAAGGCAGATAAACTTGCAAAGAAGGGAGGAGAATGTGAACAAGAAGATAATGAAGTCGCATACTTTGAGAAAAAGAGAGCTATCCAGACTATCAGAAGAGAACAGAACCAACCCAAAGACGACTATCACACTCTCGACCGGCAGGGACAGATAACTATTTTTCGACTCAGGACAGGGCATAACAAACTGAATAAACACATGCACAAGCTACGATTGTCTGCTTCACCACTGTGCACATGTGGATTAAACGAACAAACTGCTGAGCATGTTCTACAGGACTGTCCTCTGTATGACCAGTTAAGAAAGATATACTGGCCCAATGACTCAACACTAAACTCAAAGCTATATGGAGTTAAAGAGGAACTTCAAACAACAGTCGAATTCATCATGAGAACTCGTCTGACGGTGTAATCATCAAAGATGCGATCGCAAGAAGAAGAAGAAGCATGCCAACCTGATGTATACTCACAGGGTGTGTATTGTCCAGGCCTAAAATATGAAGACCATTACATTTCTTAAATTTTCATACGGTACAAGCTGGATGTACTGTAGTGTTGTTACACCTAACTGTTCGTGGAAATAGGAAATATTAATTGCCTAGGCCATGGTAATGAATGAGAGGGAATTTTTTGCTGTGGTGCTGTCTGATCCATTCTACATTTTGTCTATTTCTGCATACTTTGTCTGGCATAATAACTTCCTACGTTCCATTACTTTGTGTAAATAACTATCAACATAAAATTTTAACATTTTTTTTTTTTTTGTTGAGTTAAATCAAAGGTAGTAACCAATACCATGCTCATGCCATGAATACTTCGCTGGTGCACCTTTATCTAGACGTTTTAGTTATTCCACGGTATCATTAATATCTGGTCTCCTGGGTAGTGAGATCTGATGCCTAGCCTTCTCAGATAAAATAGGAAGTCCTGTGTGGCACTATGCGCACATAAAAAATCACTCGGCAGTTGGAAATCGTAATGAGTAGGCCTATCAGACCGCTGCCGTGGCAAAATTTAAAAAATTAGAAACCTACCCACCACAGAAATATTTATAGAAAGTATGGTTCCTCACATTGGGATTCTTGCCGGTGCTGAGAATGAGATCCTCCTGGTGTGATCTAAGGGAGGAGATTGGATCACTGATGGAGTTGTCCGTGTGCATCGAAGATAGTTCTTCAAACCAAACCAAACCAGATCCTTAATATTTAAGTATCCGCCTTCCTTTTGGCAGTCTTTTTCTGCAGGCCTTTCTGCCACAATGACTACAGGTATATATGAACACAGATAATGAAAGCACTAAAAATGTGTGAAAAAATTTACGAGAATACAAGTAGTCACCATCAGCTGGTTTGAAAATAGTTACACATCAGTGGCGCCATCTTAAACAAAGCGGAAGCCAGAGAAATTACTTTGGGTTCATTAAAAAAAATTGCATGTTCTTATACCTGTACCTGTTTCGTGTAATTCCTGAGGGTCTCTGATGAGACAATGGCAGAGTTGGATTACTGCTGCCTCGTGCATATCGTACACGACGACCAATGTGAGGTGGTTCCTGAGGCTGGCAACCACATCATGTAGAACAAATTGTGACTACAGAAACCACTGTGACTACAGCAGGGTTTCTTAACCTTTTTTTGTCTACTAATTCTGATCTTTTATCATCACAGAGCTCATTTATAAATTCTGACCAGCTGTCGTATTTTGAATATGTCTAACAACACGGTCATATTTACCGCGCTCACTATAGGATAGCAAGCAAGAGGACATGCACACCATCATAGCTGGCAGACGCTGGAGCTGGGTTGGCCATGTCCTCAGAAGAAACTCCGATGCCATCACAAGAACAGCTATGCTTTGGACCCCTGAAGGAAAACGAAAGAGAGGCCGACCAAAAACAACCTGGCGGAGGACTGTGGAGGCTGAGATGCAAAGAATGAACCAGAGTTGGGGCACTGTACGAAGGATGGCCACCGACCGAGCAAAGTGGAATCAATTTGTTGTTGCCCTACAAGATGCCACTAGGCGTGATGGCCACTGACTGCTTTGACGGTCGGCGGCTAAGGATCAAAGAAGAAGACTATAGGATAAATGGACCGATGGAATAGCCAATCATGACGCTCCTTTTCTAGTATGTATAAAGAAACCTTTTTATGTTTGACAGAAAGGGCTTATTCTGTGTATTTTATAGGAAGGAGTTATTTTATTTCTTAAAGAATAACGATATATACAGGGAAATATATAACTATTATAACATCTGGGATATTACTTAATAAGCAGGTACAAAGACGGCCTCAAAATAGTAATTTATTTAAAGAGAAAAATTGGTTTTAGTGATATTTCTACATCAGGGTAGCTCCCGATTTAGCTAATTAAAGACTGCATAGATTTAAATGCCATGTAATAACTAAACAACAAAGATATGGAAAGATAGAGATAAATTAGCAGTTTAAATATCACTTTAAATAATTAAAAACGGCCCAGTAATAAGTTAGATATAGAATATTTAAACTTAGTCACATTATATGGGTAAGCTGAAAAACGTTTAGGTTTTGATTCTTAAACACACATTTGCACCGTGCTTCCGATTGGGTGGACACGGCGCTATTTATAGAACTGGCACTTAGGGGAGTTCCGCCACAAAATTTAAAAAATACCAAGCTGCATGAATCAAGCGCAAACTGTTACTGCAGGGTCTTTTGCCGCTGTGATCTAGAAGCAGACTTAAAATTCCTATTGAAAGCTGCATTCAGCTTGTGTATTATTGCCTGATGGTAAGAAAGATATATATATATTTGTATATATTGTTAATTATTTGCCTATTTCAATATTGACCTTCACAAACCGAACAACACGTGGAATGATATCACCATCTCATACAGCTAATCAATCAACCCACGAGAGTAACAGACTCATCATCTACACTAATTGATCATATCTATACGACCTGCCCAGAAAACATTATAGAATGCACAGTCCCACAGACATCATTAAGTGACCACTATCCTATTTGCTGTACCTGGACGAGAAAGGGGTTTAAAGCACCTAAAACGGAACACATCACAGTCCATTACAGGAATTTCAAAAACTTTAACATTCAATTATTCCTACAAGACCTACAAATATCCCCTCTCTCATACGTGTACCAACTTCCGCATCCAGAAGAAGCCATAACATACTGGACACAAACTTTCAACAACGTATTCGACAAACATGTTCCTATAAAGCAGGTTCGGGTCAAAAACATCAGAAAGACCCCATGGATAACCAACGAAATACTATCAACAATGAGAGAGGGGACGAAGCACATAAGCTCAAAGATTTCAGCAGGTATCGGATGCTTAGAAACAAAGTACAATATCTCATTCGTCAGGAAAAGAAACTACATTTCAGAAAGATGATTCAAGACAAAGCAAACAGCAAAGAAGTCTGGGCAGCCATTAGAACACTAACACACAAATCAAAGTCACTAAACTCTTTACCAAAAAGCTGCTCCCTCACGGCAACTCATTTTAGCAACCACTTCAAAACAGAAATTAGCCTTCTCAAGTTGACACTAAAGCCAATGGACTGCGATATTAGTAAATTGACAGCCTTCTGCAACACTGAACACACCACAACAGATCTAAGACATATTCCTTTTCTAACAGTACATGAAGTTCTCAAATATATCTTGGCATTAAAAAACAACAATTCATCTGGGCTTGATGGTATCAGCAATAAGATTCTACGTTACGCTGCGCCCATCATTTGCGACTCCTTAACCTATGTATACAACCAATGTATTGCACACAACTACTTCCCCACAGCATTTAAATCTGCCAAAGTGTACCCCCTCTATAAATCTGGCTCACATAGCGATCCCAACAGCTACAGACCAATATCCCTTCTATCATCTCTTTCAAAACCACTAGTGAAACACATTTACAACACCGCATTTCAACACTTAACAACAAACAAACTGCTCATTGATAGCCAGTCAGGTTTCAGACCCAAACATTCCTGTCACACAGCGCTCACCAAAATGGCAGACAACTGGCTGTCGAACATAAATGATGGAAAATTATGTGGTGCTGTTTTTGTCGACTGCAAGAAAGCATTTGACATGATTGACCACACTATCTTGGTTCAAAAGTTGGAAACCCTCAGAATAGGCTCTAATCCACTAAACATCATCAAATCATTCCTGGCAGATCGACAACAGTTAGTGCTTCACAACAACTCGGCATCAGATTTCTCGAAGGTAGTTACAGGAGTACCACAGGGCTCTATTCTTGGGCCCCTACTCTTCGCAATGTTCATCAATGACCTGCCACTACATCTAAAATATTCAACTTGTGACCTCTTTGCAGATGATTGTACTATCTACACTAGTGACAATGACTGCGTGGCACTTGAAATGACTCTTCAAAGCGATGTAGACAATCTAACAAAATGGAGTAATATGAATCGTATGCCAGTAAACACAACAAAAACGAAATCTATGTTGATTACCACCAGACAGAAACTCCTAAGCTGCACCAAAAGATCGCTACAGCTACACGCGGAATCAATACAAATTGAACATGTAACAGAACACAAAGTTCTGGGGATCACGATTGACCAGCACTTAACGTGGAACTCCCATGTACGGAATTTAACCAAACACATAGCACAAAAGACGTACCAGCTAGCCAAAATAAAACACTTCTTAGACGCAGACACTAGACTATTGTTCTACACCTCACATATACAGACACATCTAGATTACTGCTCTACACTATGGGATTGTTGCCCTGCTTCCACCTCGAAGAGACTGCACTCCCTGCAAAAGAGAGCAGTGCGTCTGATCACCGATAATCGCACGACACCACACACAAGGACAGGAAAAGAACCCAAAATACTGTCGCTAAAAAAAAACGTCTTCTCTACAACAAAGCCAAGCTGACTCACACAATTCTATCTAACAATGCCCCGTCGTACCTAAGATCATTGTTTCAAACCAGTAGAAGGGAGGGACAACGATTACATCAGTTACGTCTGCCCAAACCTAGGATCGACCTGTTCAAAAAAGAGTCTAGCCTACTCTGGTGCCTACTTATGGAACAGCCTTCCACACCACCTAAAAAGCCTACCTACACAATATTCTTTTAACAAAGCACTTTTCAAACACTTCCTCAACACAGATTATCTACCCCCATAGAAACAGTATTTGCCTGTCAACATCTCATCCATAGGTCAACATTTCTTTTCATCTTCCGCTCATTTTTGTGTGTGAATAATTTGTTTTATATCCATGTAATATCATTATTATATTCACTTTAAAATATTATTATATAATGTAATGTATGTGTGAATGTACCCACATAATACTGTACTTTAGAAATGTGAGTCGTGAGAATGTACCCGCATACCAAAAATACAGATTAATTGTAGACGGATTGACCGCATGAGTGAGTGTCGGTATACAGAATTTATTTATTTTTATTTATTGTTTTATTTATTTTATTTTATTATTACTTTTTTCCCCCATTTACTAGCTTGTTTGTTTCAAAAAAAAAAAAAAAAAACCCTACTCATTTTTTTAAAATTATGCTTGCATACTGTAAATGAATGCTGTTATGGTAGCCTAACTTTATAATGTTGCATGCCTTTAAATTAATGCTTAAAGCATCATGTGGGAATGAAAGGATATAGTATGCAAGATTAATGAGAGTGGAAGGGCAGAATGTTAGACTGGCCTGCGCGCCCAATTCTTTACCCTTCGAAAATAAAGTTCGTTCGTTCGTTCGTTCGTTCGTTCGATGATGTGTAGAAAGTGAAACTACAGGACTAGTGTGTTGCCGCATTAGGGGCATACCTGTGTGATTTTGAAACGAAAGCCAGCATTCGAAAATGTGTAGAATTTTTGTGATTAGGACAAAAAAATTACGACTAAGTTTTAATAGGGTATTTGAATGAGTATTTCATCCTGGAATTACACACTGTTCACGAACATAGGATAGGAGTACAGGAATTGTTAACATGATGTAATCAAGTTGTCACTTGCTATTGTATACTTAACCAAATCATTGTATGGAAGCCAATCATGGCTAAGGAATCTATCATAGGATGTTTACAGGAAATGAATAATCACATGGAACTGGCTGTAAGAGAAATGAAGTTATATGTACTGTGCAAACTGTTAGCACAATGTCTGAATAATGTTTATATGTGATGTTGTGTGTGGAGTGTGTGAAGCCTACATGGAATGCGGTTATCTTTCATTCCAGGTTCTGTCTCAATATTACAAAGTACAAAACATCCACTGTGAAGAAAGTCTGTTGGTGCCTACAGCTCATTATATACCTCGAGCCATACCATGATTCCCAGCCTGGAGTTGCAGATTGTGTAAACCCGGCCTGATGGATGCAGATCATCATCTAATAAGATAGGTGGAATCTAGTTCCACGGTACAGTAAATCCAGCCAAAAAAAAAAATAAATAAAGTTATAAAAACCACACATAATAAAAACAAACAAAAAACATTTAATGATGATATATGAAGGACATTTGTTCAATAAAGTGAATTCTACAGTCCAGGGACAGTGATTATAGTATTAGTAAAGAAAGTAATTGACATTATCTCGTTACCTTTACCATATTATTCCTTATGGAAAAGTACATTCCATGTTATTTATTTAATGATGTAAATACCATTTGATTTCTTTTAGAATTCCTGACCGAAAAAATAAAGCGGTAGAGGACAAATAAATTGTAAATAATTTCAGTCAGTCTTGCTTAATAATTCTTATTAAGTTAATGTTCTGTATTGAGATTTATTACATATAATTAATTCAATTTTCCCCTAGATAATTAGCCAGTAAAACAAAAGTATATTCATTAATCAATGTGGGATCTAGAGAGGTAGCAGATAGATCTTCAGTACCCCACACTATCATCATACTTGAAGGTTTACATAGCTTGACCCTACTATTGATGTCGATACACCCTTGCTCTTTTCAGAGAAGGGGGTATTTCTTATAAGACCAGTCTCTTATCTGGCACTATCCTGGTATCATCTGATACACCTTTGTGTTCAGGAAAGTCTTTATTTTAATAACATCCAAACCTCTCGCGACACCAACTTTCAGTTATATCCTCTTGAGCCATTAATAATGTTCCTTTGATTTCAAGCAATCAGTGGCTGTTTGCATTTTTCTGACATTTATTTTACTTGTACAAAAATTTTGCAACTTCTCTGTGCTGCGCTTCGAGATCTCAGCATTTCTGGTTTGGATATGCTTCTTTGCTGTCTTACATTTGTTTACCATTTCTTTATTGAGTCTGTCATATTCTTCTCAGTCTTGCTTTTTTATTCTTGCATTCAGTAAATTTTCATCTTTTCCATCCTTTTTATTGCTTGTATTTCGTTTGTTTGATGTATTCACTCCTTAAGCATTTCCCACTGTTAATTGTATACTCTGTACTTTATTGCATCACATTATATCAATTCTGTATTGCAATAGCGTACCATTCACTTAAGTTTTGTCCAATATTTTCCGTCTTTAGCCGAAAAACTAGAGATGCATGAGGCAGGAATCAGACAGGCTGTAGGACGGTGACTTTACTCATTACTTTTTAAAGTGTGTAACATAATGCTTTAGTGTATCTAAACTTACCTGAATTTGCAGTTTTCCTTTGAAACAATCCCTACTTCAATCCCAGAGGCCTTCAGATTGGTGGAGACAACAGGACAAAGATATCTGATTGCATGCTGATTAAAAATGGAAGATAAAGAAAACAAATGAAAATGGAAAACTTGACACAGAAATTGAAACATGATGTCAAAAAGCCAGTGCAGTGACTTTTACCAACTATCATCACTACTCAAACATCAGAATATCAGTGCTGACGACAGCTGATAAATAACATATTCTTACCAACTCTTTGCTATCAGTGTCAAACATGGTCCCTGACCAACACACAGGATAAGAAAATCACACCCTGTGAGATGAGATGTTAAAAAAAAGCTATTAATGTCACCACCAGGAGAGACAGAATGAGAAATGATGACATCAGAAATATTGTAGGAACTTCATCCTGCATCATGTATATAGAGAGACAGAAAATCAAATGGTTTGGCCATCTCATGAGAATGGAGCCGGATAAATTACAACTACATGCATAAAACACTGGAAGGCAGGAAGCTGACAGGCTGTATGGCACTGGAAGGCAGGAAGCTGACAGGCTGTATGGCACTGGAAGGCAGGAAGCTGACAGGCTGTATGGCACTGGAAGGCAGGAAGCTGACAGGCTGTATGGCACTGGAAGATCTGGGTTCTAAGCACAGGAAAGACCAAGAAGCAGATGGGTAGACATCATCACAGACATCCTACAACAACACGGCCTCACAGCAGGCAAGGCAACAACAACAAGGCCTCACAGCAGCCAAGGCAACAACACGGCCTCACAGCAGCCAAGGCAACAACACGGCCTCACAGCAGCCAAGGCAACAACACGGCCTCACAGTAGCCAAGGTAACAACACGGCCTCACAGCAGCCAAGGCAACAACACGGCCTCACAGCAGCCAAGGCAACAACACGGCCTCACAGCAGGCAAGGCAACACACTTGGCTCAAGAAGGCAAGCTTCAGCTCCTCACTCCGCTTCACAGCAGTAGTGGAAGAAATAAAAATAAAGTTTGCACATTTCCTTTCCTTGGCAACTTGACCAGATATCATCTCTTTCAGTCTGTTGGTTTTTCTTCTGTCCCTCAGTAGCATGCTTAATGTTCCTGGTAAAGGAATCAATATCTGCTGTGATGGCCTGTGCCAGAGTTCCTTCTGGGCTCGCAACGTTTCCATCTTTTAGAAGTTTCTTGAAATGAAACACTTAAACCATAGAAAGGTAAACGTAAAGGCAGTCCCATAGCAGATACTGCCACAGAGGAGTGAAGTGTTAGAGACTTCACTATATTAGGTCCCTTCCTCGCTGTTTTTTCCTTTCCTAACTCAAAAGCAAAGTTAGGTACCCATTTACAGCTGGGTAGACTTGAGCATGTCGATACCGTGAATCGAACCTGGCCCCTTTGCCGTGAGAGACCAACGCTGTAACCACTCTGTCAATCGAACGCTCTTGACTATTTTAAAAAAAATTGAGCTTTCTGGAGACTCCTTGTGCACTTTTTCAGAAACTGTAACATTTACCATTAATGGAGTGTTACAAATGCAACGATTACTGAAGCGATCGACCGCAAACACGTAATCAATGGTCAATTATCTTCATCTTCCTCCCCGTTCGTCCTGAAAAGGACGTTGGTTGCCTTGTATCGCCGTTTACAGCGAAGCTGCGATATTTGTGCCTTTCGGCCCGACACATCCGACTTCCGCACGACATTTTTTGGGAACAGGTTTGCCTTCCCTCTTCGATCCCTATTCTCTCGGCCAGACTGCAGTCTGTTTCCAGGACCACCACTTGGAGGTGGAGTAGGGTCTTGGTCAGCTCTGGTTCGCTGACCCTGACGCAAGCAGTTAAGCTATGAGTCGCTGACTGCGTTCATCTCGTTAGCTGCGTCTTCGGTCCCAATGGTCAATTATGAAAGCAGCTTTCACAATAATTAATTGGGACTTATGATTAACTTAAAAAATTTATTATGCTTATAAATGATTAACGAAGAAGAAAATTGTTATCACTCCTTCTTCAGCTGCCGTGTTTAAAGTGAAAAAGACAAAAAATGCATTACGTCACGATACAAATAATAACCTCACAATGGAGTTTAGCCAGTATGTGGAATAGTCAGTCGTAATAAAGATATCGTAATTCGAGTTTTTTTTTTTCTTTCAAGTCCGTCCTATTGTATGGCTCATAAACATGGAGAAAACCCAAAAATCTACAGACTTTCATAGATGGGTGCTTTTGTACAATAGATGGATTGAAATGGTACAAGGTCACAAAATGTGGAACTGATGAGAAGAACCAGACAAGTGCTAGTGGACCAACAGATGAGATGAAGACTCTGGCGATGGATAGGACACACAATGAAGAAGCCACAGGGTGAGAGAGGTAGAGGGAGACCCCCAAAAAAACACATGAAGAGAATTGGAGACAGAAATGAGAATGGTGAGTAAGACGTAGAAATAATCTGAGATAATGGCATGCGACACGTCACGAGCATTTGTCGTGTGTTTGTTGAAAGCATATGCTCCTTGGGGAGCTAAAGGGTATTGATTTAATCTGGTTTTTGTGTGTCATGATAAAATAGCTGACCTTAACTGTCTCGCTCCCAGTGAGCATATCCCGCTTAATCTTTCTCTCAAGGAAATGATTTGCTTCAAATTGATTAGCCCCTGCAGATGTGGCCTTGTTTATCCAATAGTAGCCAACAGGATCTATCATGTACACTAGTGGTCCAAGCTTTTCATTGTAACTAATAAAAGTCATGCCTGAAAGTAGAACAGACCGTTTACAGCAATTATATAATTAATGTCAACATCATTATCTATTTGTTCGCTCCTGATGGAGCATGAGGCGACAACAGCCGCTTATAGGAAGCTTGTGTTCAAGTGCATGCTCCTGCAGTGGTAATTTCTGTAGATACCTTTTGTACATGTAGAGGTTGCTAGCCCCACGCACAACTTTATTTCAGTCGCCCGTTACAACATATTTTCTTTTTAATTCAAAATATCCCCTTCAACCCTTGATGGGGTACAATTAAGATATCTAGTGTAGTAAATTCAAGATAATAAAAATCTGATTTCCGATTTCCAAATATAGTATCCTCTCTCTTCCCCCCCCCCCCCCCCCCCCTTTCCCACTCAGTCCAACAACACGTCTGAGGCAATAGTCGTCCGGTTGAAATGAATAACAGTGGGTCGTGTTTTCGATACCTCAACATAGAATTCAGAGACGCAATAATATGGGGTTATGATTCCTAAACCTAACCGTAAACCCACACGACGTGGGCGGCTTACTTGCATGGCATCGAAGAACACGTCCTATTCTTTATCTCCGCTGAGATCCACATGAACAACAGGAGAGGGGGGGGGGGGGGGGGGGGGGAGGGGGGGGGGGGGGGGGGGGGGGGGGGGGGGGGGGGGGGGGGGGGGGGGGGGGGGGGGGGGGGGGGGGGGGGGGGGGGGGGGGGGGGGGTGGGGGGGGGGGGGGGGGGGGGGGGAGACAGCAAACATTGCTTGCATAAATAAAAATGTTCTCAAAGAAAGTTACAAGAAAGTATCCATAATTTGCAAGGTTAAAACAAAAAAATATCGTCACACTCAAATATTATTACCCATTAATACAGGGTGTCTCTAAAGTTCGTGTGCAACTTTAAAAACTTTGGATGTAGGTCTACACATGATAGTCTAGATGTACACCGTATGCAAACAGCATATAACAACAGAATTTATCAAGTTTTAACACATTACAGTTCACATGTTTGGGCTTCAATATAACTGCCATCCTTCGTGACACATCATTCAGTCTGATTTTCCAACACACTGTTAACATTTTCTTTTACTGTTGTCATTTTCAATCAGTTACAGGATCTATAGGGAGCCGCGGTGGCGCAGTGGTTAGTGCACTGGTTTCCTAACTCGGTGGTCCATGGTTCGTTCCCCAGTTGAGGTGGGATTATTTAGACCGCAAACGGCTCCGGGGTCAATCCAGCCTCATGAATTGGGTACCAGGGAAACTTCTGGGAAGGTTAAGGCGGCCGGCGTGATGCTGACAACATCACCCCTAGTGGGCCGATGGTCAAGAAAATATGGGCCTAACACCATATTCCCAATATTCCACAATGGGTGTGTAACGGGATCCTTTACATTTTTTTTATCCTTACAGGATCTAAAACAAACAACAAAAAACTCAAAATTGATAACAGTAACATTTAAACAAATGCATAAATTATGCTTTTATAAACTTTTTATAGTGTGCTTCTGTCATGTGTACATCCAAAGTTGCCCAAGAACTTTAGGATCACCCTGTATAATCAAAGCATATAATACCAGCGGACTACTTTATATAAACTATACCAGTGAGGTTACTGTATCGGATGTAAACTTGTATACATGGTAAAATATACCAGTTTATTACTGAATGATTGAAAAGTCACTGCCTATTTTTACATTTTTGTGTCCTCACTTTTATCTGTTGGAATTGCATGAAACAAATGTTAAATCAAGCAGCAGTATTTAACATTTGACCATAAAATTTTACTTCTTACTTTTAAAAAAAAAAATAATATAAAATAACTAAAATTGCAAATAGACTGATGTTACAAGAGACATTTCAAAAATAGCTGCACGCTATGAGGTCGTGCGTTGAACAGATCGGATCTCACTTTGAGCCGTAATGTTAATATATTCTTCTGTGGTCCTTGGTCGCCATCCGACAAAGCAACCAGTGACCATCACGCCTAGTGCCGTCTTGTAGGGCAGCAACAAACTGCTTCTACTTTGTTCGGTCGGCGGCCATCCTTCGTACAGTGTCCAAACTCTGGTTCATTCTTTGCATCTCGGCCTCCACAGTTCTTCGCCAAGTTGTTTTTGGTCGGCTTCTCTTTCGCTTTCTTTCGGGGGTCCATAGCATAGCTCTCCTTGTGATGGCATCGGGGTCTCTTCTGAGGACGTGGCCAACCCAACTCCAACGCCTGCCAGCTATGACAGTGTGCATTTCCTCTTGGTTACTCCGAGTAATTAGTTCTTGGTTAGTGATAGTATTCGGCCAAAAGATTAGGATAATTTTCCTTGGGCAGATTGTGTGGAAAGCGATCAGTTTCGACATTTCCTTCTTTGTTACTCTCCAGCATTGAGCACAATAGAGAAGCACAGAAAGTACACAGCTCTCATATAATCGTAATTTGGTACTTGTAGTGTACTGGGAAGACTTCCAGATGTTGTTGAGATTATCAAAGATTGTTCTCGCTTTATTCATTCTGTTCTTGGTGTCTTTGCTTGTTCCGCCGTCTGGTGTTGCTATGCATCAAAGGTATATAATCGTGTCCGTCTGTTCCAGCTTCTGGTTCTTTATTGTTATGGGCTCAGGACTACCCACAATGAGTGTCATGACCTCTGTCTTCTTTAGACCCACCTGCTGGCTATACTTATTCAATCTATCTGTTTTTTCTTGGATGTGTTGATGTGAATGTGTGAGTAGTGCAATTTTATCTGCATATTCCAGATCTTCCAGTTTAGAAAACGTTGTCCATCTAATTCCTCTTGGACTGCCTTCGGTTGTCTGGCGTATCACACAGTCTATGTTGAAAATAAAGTTATTGATCAGGGGCATTTCTGTCGCACGCCTGTCTTCACCTCAAAAGTTAGATTGCTCAACCCAACACTGCATGTAAAGTTAGCATAGAGGCTTTTTATGATGGAAACAACGCAGCTAGGAATTCCATAAGCCTTCAGTATTTTCCATAGGCTGTCCCTGTGTACAACATACCGTACTACAGTAAGTATACATAAGGTTTTACTAATATAAAGGTCTGTAGTCCCATAGCAGATACTAACGTAGAGGAGCGAAGTGCTGGACACGTCACTATGGGGATGACCCGTTCCCTTCCTTGCTCCTTATGTCTTCCATTACGCAAAAGCCGAGTGCAATGCGCACTTTTTCCCGCATGGCGGGATTTTTTCATTGTTGGTTACAGACTTTTCAGTAAGACATTTAGTATACAGGGGTTTTGTGTGTACGCACGATCTAAAATCCAAGCATTCTGTTTATTTATTTTGTTGTTTTCACTTTTAACGCAGTCATACGGGAGCCGCGCTGGCGTAATGGTTACCACACTGCGCGGGTGATCCAGGGTCGCGCCTTGGCGAGGGCATTTGAGGGGGTGTCTTCGACCGGGACTTGGACTGGATTAATTCGAGTCCTGGCGAAGACATTTGAAGAGTTGCCTTCGACCAGGGGACTGGAATAACCGAGCGGCTCCTGAACACAAACCCTTTGTGGATGGGAAGGAGCGAAGCTCATGACCGGGTTGGAAGAAAAGTCCATAGGCTCCCCAGCCTCGCAATGCCATGAAATGAGTTTTATGTCATTGGGCCGAAGGGCTGAAAGCCCAAGTGCCGCTGGTTAGGAAAACAAAACAAAAAACGCAATCATACACTTTTTTTTACTCTTCCATTAAAATATACCGTTCTCTAATGTAGTGTTTGTCAAACGGTGTCCCGCGGCACACTGGTATCCCACGTGAGAACCAGGGGTGTGCCGCCAAATTTTGATAGTAAAAAATATGTCAAATATTCCTCCACAAATAAAGAAGATCTGTGCCTCCAAGCAGGTTCACATTTTACGAGTACGTTGAAAACAAGACACCAGCGTAATAATATTTAAAATCTCTCAAATTTTCCATTTTGGTCATGTCTTACTATAGGTAAAGGTAGTCCCATAACTTATACTGCTATAGGGGAATGAAGTGTTAGAGACTTCACCACACTAGGTCCAGCATCGAGAGATGGGGTGACCAGTTCCATTCCTCGCTGCCTTTTCCTTCCGCAACTCAGAGAGCAGAGTCATACTATATAAAAATTTATATTGTAATATAATTTGAATATAGTCAATGTAGTGTAAACTGTCAAATGCTATAAAGTTACAGTTAATTACACAAGAGTCCAGCATTAAGAAGACAGGTGTGCCGCGACAGAAATTTGCATTGCCTAGTATGCCAGACTCTTTAAAAAGTTTGACAACTTATGCAGTCTAATGAATATAAGATGACTTTAAAAAAAAAATGATCAGTTCACTGTTTAAAACATGAAAGCCAAGATTTTAACTTGATGACACTATTTTAACAAAAAAGGTTTCTTCGCGTAAGAAGACAAACATCAGCTGCCAAGTACGTTACACTGTTAGGCAGAGTGGTTAACTACGTTACATGTCATTAATGGACCTAACAAGAAAGTAAGACACTATGAATGAAGCTGGGAACTTACAGAAACCCAAATGGTGCATGTGAATTATTTCCCTCATTCTCTTACACAACTCATCGACAGGTGTTTCGTGGTTATAGCTGTGTTTCAGTTTTGTCACCTCTTCTCTGGCACGTCGCAGTATCATCAGATGACAACCTGTTAGTGTAAAAGAAGCAGACACATTGTAGTAGTATCACCCCTTCAGTCACTACTATGAGAATGCGCCCCTGTGCTGATAGTCTTCATCTGCTTTATTACCTGGTGTTCTTTTCTATTCTGCTTGTTGTGATAGCTTCTTTTTTGCCCAATCTGAGGTGACCCCGAAGGAAGAAAAAAAATCGCCACTTGGTGCGATCGGCAGCTTCATCCCCCAGGTTGTTGCATTTATAAGCAGATAAATAATTCATTCATTAATTACACATCAGCTACCTACATATCACAGGTCTTCCGCAAATTCACCAAGCATTCATATTTTATGCCATTCTTCTTCTTCGATCCTTAACCACCGACCGTCAAAGCAGTCAGTGGCCATCACGCCTAGTGGCGTCTTGTAGGGCAACAACAAATTGATTCCACTTTGCATGGTCGGTGGCCATCCTTCGTACAGTGCCCCAACTCTGGTTCATTCTTTGCATCTCAGCCTCCACAGTCCTCCGCCAAGTTGTTTTTGGTCGGCCTCTCTTTCGCTTTCCTTCAGGGGTCCAAAGCATAGCTGTTCTTGTGATGGCATCGGGGTCTCTTCTGAGGACATGACCAACCCAGCTCCAGCGTCTGCCAGCTATGATGGTGTGCATGTCCTCTTGCTTGCTACGAGCAAGCAGACCCTGGCCGGCGATGGCACTCGGCCAAAAGATGCGGTGAATTTCTCCCAGGCATGCCGTGTGAAAAGAGGACAATCCCGACACCCCCCTCTCTGCGACTCTCCAGCACTCCGCACCATAGAGAAGCACAGAAAGCACGCAGCTCTGGTATAATCTCAACTTTGTGCTTGTGCTGTATTGGGAGGACCTCCAGATGTTATTTAGGATAAAGAAGGCTGTTCTTGCCTTATTCATTCTGATGTTGATGTCTTTGCCTGCCCCACCGTCTGGTGTCACTATGCTTCCTAGGCATGTGAAGGTATCTGTCTGTACCAATCGCTGATTCCCTACCGATATGGGCCCAGGGTTGCTCACACCGAGCGCCATGACCTCAGATTATGCCATTAGTTCCAAGGTATTTCCATGGTTTTGTTTTTTCAATCTCTTTCATGGCTGTCTCCAATTCTTTTCTCTATGCGTTGTTTTTTTGTTCAGTAAAATATTTAGTTTTAATTTTTCACCTCTCTGAAGATGGAAATGCAGGAAGCAGATCCTGCGGCTGAGATCAAAGTTGTATATAGGCTGGATTTATTCCAAATTCCTCATACCCTTATACCAGACATGATTTTATCAAAGTAGATCTTTAGATGGCAAAAGAACAACCGGGCGTTTGCAACTGAGGTTAAAAGATGTGTGCAAGAGAGACATGAAGTCACTGGACATAAATTCAGCAACTTGGGACGCTGACGCTGCCGATCGTACCAAGTGGCGATACTCGCTATGGCGTCACCTCAAATTGGACGCAAAGCTCTCACAACAAACAGAAGACAGTAGAACACGACGAAAAGAACACCATGTAAAAAAGCAACTAAGGGATATCACCTCAGGGGCGTATTCCCATAGTCAGTTATGACTGATGGGGAGACTGTACTATACTAGATCTTTTAGAGAATTTTAAAGTAGATCCATACCACTCCTGGGTTGTCGTGCCCTGCCTTAGAGTATGGGAGGCAGATTTTAGTCGTGGTCTCGGTTCCGTAAAAGTGAACATCTACAGATGAAAACAAAATATCTGGAAAATATGATCACATAAATGGAGACAGCAGTGCAAGAGTACTTACCAGCCTTTGCTAATATGGCGCAACCTATACTGTCTGTTAGCTTGTATAGCTTTGTTACTGTGTCAGCATAGTCAGGCATATCCTGGGACAAAGAACATTACGTACATTACATATTTCTTCATTTTAGTGAGAAGTGTTGCTTGTGTGCGGCTCTGTTGAGGACTGCTTCATGGTGGCTAATCATCTCGGCGGGTTTATTTTCCGCCAGGGTGATTGCACCATTCAGCATCCCAACTAGAGACACACTAAGACGTATCAAGTATAGGACGATGACGCAAAATACATAGTTAAGAGTAGTCTGCGTTTGTGCCTTTGACCGATAGGAAGTATATTTAATTAATGTGGTTTTAACCACCTTACAGTGTATAGAAAAAGCGTGGCCGTTGCCTCTTAGATTTATTGATAAGGAGTGTATTTTAGGACCTGAGTGTCCAGAGATTAAATGTGCCTTGTAAAAGAGAATAAATAATTCGATAGTCGTAGAATGACATTTGTGATGGCCAAATTGCCAGAATAATCATTAATTGATACGTTAGTAATAAAAATGGCGTGGTAAGCCAAATGAAAATAAAATATGAACTCAGAATCGAATTATGCAAGCAAAGCTAGAATAATTATGCAGACAAAAAAAAATGTGTACTAGTGTACTGAAATATTTTTAACGCGGTGATATAAGAGTTATATAAACTATGAAGACTTTGAAAGTCTGATAATTGTATTTAATGCACAATGGTCTGTGCGAGTTTTATGAATATGATCAATAGTCTGATGTGAAAGTACAGTGTGAAATTCTAGCGCATATGTCACAAAAGAACTATGGTCGTTATTAAATGTTTTCAGTCGTCATCGACGTTCTTGGTGAATTTTCTTCATATTGCAAACACTGATTGATTTACCGTTATTTATTGACCTTTGATGTCATTGTTTGACATTCGACCCTGAACGTTATCTAAAATAAAACAGACCCTAGCATCACTTGGCGCAAGATCATAAGACTAGACAAATTATAATAACAATCTAAACATATAAAAACACAAGACTAGAACTCGAAGAAATGGAGAATGAACTCTTTAATGAATAATAACGGTCATAATACGTCTTTGTAATGAAGTCTGATTCATATCTCGGCATCATTCAAAAATTATCACCGTTCAAACACCGTGGATGTAACGGACCAATGAAAAGCCAGTTGGTATAAATAATGTCGGAAGGTACGCTAGACATGGAGGAAACAAAAGTGTAGATGTTAAGGATATTTCGGAAGGCAGTGTGCAACTAATCAGGGGATACCTAGATAAAGAAGGACCCAATTCGATAATACGGATCATTAGCTTTAGGCAGATAGCAATAGATTCACTGGATGTGTTGTAGGGCCGGAGTTATGAATAGAAGACAGTGGAACATGAACCATGTTGTGTTTTTCCCTGTTTCGGCTGCTCCAGTGAATAGTCGGATAAACTATAGGATAAAATGGAACTCCACATGATAGAGCTCATTTATATGAGTAAAATAAGCCTAAGATGGAGGAAATCGGTGCAGAAATAAGGATTCCAGAATTATTTTGGATTTACTATCTTAGCACATCTTGCCTTGCCTACACGATTTTGGATGCATGCAAACGTACCTTGGTCCAGTTGTCACCTCGTACATCCGCAAGGCCTTTATAAAAGGGGAGAGAACGCATGAAACAGACACAGTCGCCGCCTAATTCAAACTACAGACACAGAGCACAAGCAGTTATATCAACTCCGTTGCCATCTGCAGAAGTGTGAGCAGACTGTGTAACCATTAAAAGCCTGTCTGTGATTGAGGGTTTGTTAAAGAAATATTGGCAGGTGTTGAATCATTGGGCTATTTCTGGAGGAAAACCCGAAGTGTGTAGGTTTAGTTTAATTGTGTAATAATTAAGTGGAACGAATGGATTGAGCAAGTTGGTTGTGGAAAGCGTTTTAAATATATTATGCTTGCTGGAAAGGACTATCCAAACTGGAGGAAGGAATGACTATAACAGATTGATTTCCTGTATTATTTGATACATGACACAATGATTACCATAAGGCCTATATGATTTTAGTGAAACAAATCATGGACAAAACTGTAACAAGTGAATTATTGAACTATTGTGCTAGAACTTGAACGCATTGTGTTATTTATGACTTACTTGAACGAATTGTGTTATTCCTGCCTTACTATGTCTCTTGTGATTTACCACAGCTTGTCTGAACTGTCTCATTCTACCTCCTATCTGGCTAAGGAGACAATGAGCGATACTACGTAGGTTGTATATAATGTTTCAGGTTATATCCTGCCCTGAGTGTCATACACAATCTCTAGTGACAAAGTCAATTGAATTACTGAAATATAACAACATTCAATTACACTAATACAAATGCAACTAGGAATGACATTAACTATCCCTGTGAAGAAAGATATTAGTTAATGCAAATTACACAAATTAATCTTAAGGCTATACTATGCGATGATGATGATGGATGTAAGCGAGTCCTAAATACTAACAAAAGGATATCTTGTTTCGGGTCTCTGACTGACTGTCAATAAAACTCTAGGTAGTTGTATACACTGCACAAGTCTTTGTCTGCATTCAATAACACTGGATGGTCCACTTAATCTCGTCAGGTGTCGATGGCTTGTTCTTTTGTTCTTCCCAATGCGAGTGTTGACATTGTCACGAGCGTCTGAGGTGGCTTATTCTTAGGTTATGTAGACCGCAACGTTTTTCTGTATAGTCTTCGTCGCGTGTGCAGATGTCCCTTTGTGGTGAAGATAGTTTTCTCAGGTGGTGATGATGGTGAAATATGGTATATAGTTGAATTTGTTTGCGCATCAGTTTTACGGGGAGAATCTGTCCATTACTGCAGGTAATTTAGGATCTCGATAAATTTTATAGGCACTGGGTTTACAAGATCGTCCGTCTGTTCTTGCAACGTCTGATCCAGATTTCTCAAAGGCACTTGTTGTAAAGATCGTCCGTTTGCTCCTGCAACTTCTGATCATTAAATTCACGTTGACAGCTCTTAGTAATGCAGCAATCCTTCTGGGTATTTTCTGCTTACTTTTCTGTGTGGGTGGTCGATGGCAGAAAGCTCCTTCACCGCCTGGCAAATTCCTTTCTAACCCCCGTGGAGTATTGGTAGGTTTGGTGCCGTTAATTATCTGTGAGATGCGTGTCGTCGCAGTATCTCTGGTCGGCCCTACTCTTTTAGCTTGTCCCGTGATTGACGCCAACAAAGTAGTAAGACGAAGGCTGAGTTATCTCAAATTGTCCCTGTCTCTACCACTGCGATGGATAAAATAACGAACCCTTATAAGTACCCCGTAATCTATGTTACGCCTGTAGTGTGTTCTTGTATGTGAAATCGTATCACTATAATGAATGAGTGCGCGGTGTTTACTGCACGGTAAACAGGTAATGTAAGAGGCAAAATAAAAGTGTCTTGTATTTACTTCGTTATAGTTACTGGAAGCTGTGCAATCTTATAAATATAATAATTCTCTGCATGGCGTTTATTGCAACCTGTACTTATTAGTATGAAATATAATATTATAATAAAACGTGATGGGTATTTACAGTGTTATATTTATGGAAAATATGAATATATTATCTGACTGAAGTTAAGATATAATAATAAGGTACAAACTATATTACACTAACCTTGGTGTCCATATAAAGAATTCACTGACACACGTCCTGAAATCTAGACCCCAAGTATGTTGGCGGAATGCTGGCTCTTGCAATACTGAGCGATCAATTTAGTTGGGTTATATAGTGTTCCCATGGCCCCTGGCTATTTCTCGTGTTCGCTTCTGATATCGTGGGAAGTTTAGTTCGTCTACTTTAGTCAGACAACCAGTCCCTATTACTGTGTAAAGTTTTTGCAATGTTTTGATATGGTCGCTTTCTTGTTTTTCCTCTCCCAGACAATCTGTCTGTGTTCGTCTTTTGGGTGTCTGTGCAGTGTTTAATAGTTTCCTACAGGGATTACTCAGTGCGCTGTCTATTGTTATGTAAACATTCCCTGTACAACTGGTCGATTTCCCACGACCGATGAAGACGATGTCTGGTATGAACAATGGGTATAGAAAGTCGAAATAGAAACTCATTCGCTCCTCGTGACATAGCTCCCCCCCCCCCATAAGTTCGAGCATGGGAGGACTATTGCGAATTAGGGGGTATTTTACTTTCCCTATTGCCACCTATTGGTATCTTCTCACTATCTCTTTCCTCCTCCTCTTCCTGGTTCACCCCCTCGTTCTCCTCACCTTCTTCCTTATTTATTCCGTCTGAGGTGGAGGTCGGGTGGCGGCTTAGGAAGTCCGCTCCCACGTTTTCTTTCCCTGGGATATAATCGATGTGAAAGGTGTAGGGCTGTAAGACCAGCGACCACCTCATAAGTCTGGAGTTTAAGTTTTTCGAGGCAGCCAAAAACGTTAAAGGCTGGTGGTCGCATTGTAGGTTGAATTTCCTGCCATATAAGTAGGGTTGAAATTTCCTCACGGCCCATACTAACGCCAGGCACTCTTTCTCAATTGTCGAGTAATTTTTCTCCGCTTTATTCAGTTTTCTGCTGGCGTAGGCGATTGGGAAGAGCGAGGCGTCCGTCTCGCTGTGCGCTTGTAGTAGCGTCGCTCCTAGACCGACATTACTCGCATCCGTTCTCAGGGTGAACTCCTTCGTAGTGTCTGGTAACTGTAAGATTGGTTTCGCCGTGAGTTTCTCCTTTAACAGGGTGTAGGCCTGCTCACATTCAGCATTCCATCTTACTTTATCTGGGTTCCCTTTCTTCGTTAGTTCTGTCAATGGTGTGCAAATGCTGTTAAAATCTTTGATGTATCTTTGATAGAACCCACAAAGAGATACAAAAGATCTTACGTCCTTTTTCGTGGACGGTCTGGGTGCCCTTTTCATTTTCTCTATGTTCTTGTCTTCAGGTACCATTGTTCCCTGCCCTATAGTATGCCCCCAAAAATCCAGTTCTGAATATGCTAACTGGCACTTAGTTGGCCGCGCAGTTAAGTGTCTGGCTAAATATCTCTTTAGCAGAATACTCTCATATATTTCCAGCTGATTCTCCACTGGAATCCTATAATTGGTTCGAGATGCCTTCTCGACCCCTGTGTATGGCCCTTGCCATCCACACTGTAACCTGTTCTGTTTGCTAGGCATAAACAGTAACACTTGTGCTCCTATCTCTAGCTCACATCTGGGACCATTCGTATTATATTCTCTGCCATGTTGACGACTCCTCTTCCTCATACGTGGTCTGTTTTCCTTACTAGTGGCTTCCTCACTTTTTCCATGGTTTAATGCCCCTCTCTGGCATTCGAGGAATAATCTTATACCTTGATCCATGTCCCTTGCGATTCCCTGCCAATAATAATGGTGGGTGATTCTTTGCGTTGTGATGCATTGTACGACATGACAACTAGATTTACTACCATGTCCCATTCCTAAGATATAAAATCTATATCGCGCTGGTATTACTCGTGGAGGATACTCCTTTCCTTCTTTCCTAAAGAGTAGTCCTTGCGGAGGATCGCCTTTTACTGTGCCCTGCATTTCCACAGTTTCCTCAGTCCATTGTTCTGGTCTAACCAGTCTTGCACTGAATTTCGAATCGAATTCCAGCCCGGAATCGAATACTTCTTCCACTTTTTCTCTATTGACAACTTTGCGTCCCGTGGGAATTCGGGCGCTAGCTGCCGTCCATGAAAGATCCCCTTTCCTTCTCCATCCTTTTGCGTTAGTGTCCTGGTAACATTCTCTGCCAGGTTTATACCCCTTCTTTCTCTTGAGTGACCCCTTTTTACTGACATCAATTCTCTTTGTGTCTTTACTCAATCTGTCGAAATAAAAAATGTTTCCCCACTTCTTTCTTCTGCTAAACAATCTTTGAATCCGACGACGGATCAAAGTTGGCCATTGTTTGTCTTTATTACGTGTCTTGTGTACCTTGCCGGTGGAGTGGTCATAAGTCAAGATACGGTGCAACCCATCTGTCCTTTTATGTCGGGTACAGTGTGTTGTAAGTTTCGCGCGTCGGCGCTGTGCCTTGCATAACGCGCGTACACCAAGCTGTTTCCTATTGTGTCGCCTGGTGTCTTTCCTTCTGTCTATCCACCTAATTTTCCTCTCGCCTCCATATAGGATCGGAGTCCCGTGGGTGTTAAGCTGCTGTATCCCCGCCGGCTCTACCACACTGTTCTCCTGATGATCCTCTTCTACCTCCTTTTGAAGAGAGTCGGGGGGTGCCTCCGTGTCCGTCGTCCACCCTATCCCGATAATCGTATGTGTTGTTATACCTTCTAAAGGCACACATTTCTCTCCGTAAGTTTTAAAAGTGGTAGGATCTGGCTTTCCCTCGTCCGGGGGAAAGGCAGACTTAGGCGACTTGGGCATCTGTCTATCTTCATGAATAACAGCAAATGCCCGCTCCTGACCGGTCTCTTCCTTCCACGTAGAAAGGCCGGGGGAGTGAGGTAATAGTTGTCCTCCCCATGTCAGGAGACATATGCCTGTTTTTTTCTTCCCTGTGATGCCAGGTGAAATTGTTTTATTCGAAGACCCATTGCATGATCCATCGAAGGTAACGCTTGCAATTAGAGTAGGCTCTTCTGTGCCTTTTAATAACTTTCGGTTATCTCTGCAGAGGTGTCTGGAATCCACTGAATCAACTACGCCCAAGGAAAACGGGCAAGGTGAACCCTGCAGTTCTGGTTCAGAGGAGGCCGTAGAGGTATGTTCACTTCGGTCCTGTTCCCCTGCAAAAGTGTGCCGATGATTGACGGTTTCTGCCATCTCATCCTTAGCTTTCCATGTGGAATTCTTTGCATATGACGTAATGCAATGCGAAGATAGTGTGTCTTCTAGGCGATATGTTAGCTCATCTACCACTGCATGGGCCGAAATACATATTTCTGGTTTAACTTTTGTGGATTGTTCGTATGCTGTAAGCAACTTCTTCATCCGAAGTTCGTGTTCTCTCTCTGCCTTGATTCTCCTATCCTCAGCCTCTCTTTCGGCCATTCACTCTTTTCTCTCCTCTTCCTTATTTCTCCTTTCCTCAGCCTCTCTCTCCTTTCTCTCCTCTTTCTCCGCTGCTAACCTCAATCTTGTTTGTTCTACTTCTGCTGCTAGTTTCCTCTCTTCAGCTGCCATTTTTCTCTCTTGCTCTTCCTTGTGCGCAGTTAACACTTTTTCCACATATTCCATAAGTTCTCCTTTTTCTAGTTTTAAGCTCATTGCTTCCTGGAAAACTGCCGTGCGAATTTGCAACCAATCTGCCATGATCAAGCTAGATTTCAATCTGCCTATCGCTACTCAAGATTATGTGTGCGTTCGCCCGCTAATACTCGAGGCGAAATCTCAGGTTATTATTTATGTCTAACTTGACATTGATTTTACGTGAGTATCCCTTTATTTCTTGTACAGAGACAGGTGTCCCTCGCCATTCAGGCAAATACTCGCCGATTTCGGAGGTACCCATTGCAGCTGGGTTGGCTCAGAAGCCGCCAGTCCCTGGTCGAGACACTCCTTCAAATGTCCTCGCCAGGTCTCGAGTTAATCCAGTCTAAATCCCGGTCGACGAAAAATCCTCAAATGCCTTCGCCCGGGTTTGATCCTGTATCACCCGGTCGCCAGAGCGGTGTTGTAACCACTACGCTATTATACGGTATAATATTCTAACATATGTCAATGTCTTATTTAATATAATATGAATATCTAATCTAATTTAATATGAATATCTAGTTATCTAATATTCTAATCTGTATTCTTTTCCTCTACCTAAGTAGAATAAGAACAGTATAGAAGACAGTGAATAGGTTTATACAAAATTTGCAAAAAAGAATTATTTCATGTTTTAGTCCAGGGCAAGTCCCAATGTATATTCCGGACTGCAGCCTCCACATATGTCACAGGGTTAACCCGAAGATTAACCAGGGAGAGTTATCTGTGTGGTGCCGGCTTTGTCAATGGCTCTGATTTGCCTGACACCGGTTGAGGATAGGCAGCAGGAGTGGAGAAGGTGAATTTTAAGACTGTTATAAGTTCCCAGCAGGTAGTCCCAGTGATTCGGAATCTCGTGACACTGTTACTCCTACCACTTTATTCCCCCTCTCTATCTTATAATGTTAACGAGCCCCCACCTCCCCTATTACACTGAGTGAACAGAAGAGGAAGAAATGAAGAAATGTATGTCTCTTTCGCACACTTTCTTTCCTTCTCTATATAGGTAATTAACGTGTGTTGGTAATGCAAACACAACTACAACATTTATTGAATTACAGAAATATAACAACATTCAATTACACTAATACAAATGCAACTAGGAATGACATTAACTATCCCTGTGAAGAAAGATATTAGTTAATGCAAATTACACAAATGAATCTTAAGGCTATACTAGGCGATGATGATGATGGATGTAAGCGAGTCCTAAATACTAACAAAAGGATATCTTGTTTCGGGTCTCTGACTGACTGTCAATAAAACTCTGGGTAGTTGTATACACTGCACAAGTCTTTGTCTGCATTCAATAACACTGGACGGTCCACTTAATCTCGTCAGGTGTCGATGGCTTGTGCTTTTGTTCTTCCCAATGCGAGTGTTGACATTGTCACGAGCGTCTGAGGTGGCTTATTCTTAGGTTATGTAGACCGCAACGTTTTTCTGTATAGTATTCGTCGGGTGTGCAGATGTCCCTTTGTGGTGAAGATAGTTTTCTCAGGTGGTGATGATGGTGAAATATGGTATATAGTTGAATTTGTTTGCGCATCAGTTTTACGGGGAGAATCTGTCCATTACTGCAGGTAATTTAGGATCTCGATAAATTTTGTAGGCACTGGGTTTACAAGATCATCCGTCTGTTCTTGCAACGTCTGATCCAGATTTCTCAAAGGCACTTGTTGTAAAGATCGTCCGTTTGCTCCTGCAACTTCTGATCATTAAATTCACGTTGACAGCTCTTAGTAATGCAGCAATCCTTCTGGGTATTTTCTGCTTACTTTTCTGTTTGGTGGTCGATGACAGAAAGCTCCTTCACCGCCTGGCAAATTCCTTTCTAACCCCCGTGGAGTATTGGTAGGTTTGGTGCCGTTAATTATCTGTGAGATGCGTGTCGTCGCAGTATCTCTGGTCGGCCCTACTCTTTTAGCTTGTCCCGTGATTGACGCCAACAAAGTAGTAAGACGAAGGCTGAGTTATCTCAAATGGTCCCTGTCTCTACCACTGCGATGGATAAAATAACGAACCCTTATAAGTACCGCGTAATCTATGTTACGCCTGTCGTGTGTTCTTGTATATGTAAAATCTTATCACTATAATGAATGACTGCACTGTGTTTACTGCACGGTAAACAGGTAATGTAAGAGGCAAAATAAAAGTGTCTTGTATTTACTTCGTTATAGTTACTGGAAACTGTGCAATCTTATAAATATAACAATTCTCTGCATGGTGTTTATTGCAACCTGTACTTATTAGTATGAAATATAATATTATAATAAAACGTGACGAGTATTTACAGTGTTATATTTATGGAAAATATGTATATATTATCTGACTGAAGTTAAGATATAATAATAAGGTACAAACTATATTACACTAACCTTGGTGTCTGTCGCAGATATAGTTGATGGAACACTCCAATTGTTGGAGAATGAGAACCCAATTGTCGCATAAAGAGTTTTACTTTTATAGTGATGATATAAGTAAGGAAGATGTGTAGAAAGCACATAGACCTTTATACACTAGTTTTCACATAGGTGAGCTAGTGTTGAGGGAAAGAGTTAACAGAAGGGCACAGGTTGGTGTCAGTGATTCTCTCACCTTTTAGACTACCAACTCTTGTATTTTTCTGGCGACGACTAACTCTTTCTTACTCAAATCGTTTTGAAGATGAACTAGTAGTAACAAGTAATACAAGAGGGTTGAGAATGTTTTTCTGAACAGAACATACAATCTACTAAGTCAAACTCAGAATGATGGTGAGTTACAGAATGTACATAATTACTTTAATTACAGTAGAAATATAAAATCAATGTTGACATGTACTTTGAAAAAAAGAAATACTAGGAAATTTAGAACTGTCAGTGTCTTTGGTTCAGATAAGAAGTAAGAGGCTATTTTCCTCACTGACGAAAAGTTTATTCCTACGGCTATTTCGTGGAAAAGTGAATTCTGATTTTGGTCTGGGTTTTAAGTAGACTTATCTGCTTGGACTTCTCCTGGGCTCACAGTAGGTAGGGATAACCAACTGGAGAATTTGATTCAGTTGAG
>JAMPIV010021253.1:0-50819 GCA_024509875.1 Oreohelix idahoensis | reverse complement strand
GAAAAGGATTATGCAACCATATGGAAGGGAAGGAATGATTCTTGAGCATCACCGTCCGGCCAACCTCAATCAGTTAGACTGCAAGCGCCGAGAACCAAACCCACACAGACTCCATACAAAGCTATAATGTCCCTACCATGGATCCCAGGTGGCACCCCCCCCCCCCCAAACCCCACTCTCTGCATGCAGAAAGTGAAGCCGGGCCAGAGTTTCCTGGTACCTGGTGGGATAAAACATGTTTCAGAAATACCTTCTTTTAACATGGGAGAAGCAGCTGTAGAGGAACAGGACCCTCAAGCACTAAGACTTCACTCAGTTCCGATAACCTCACCCACTCTCTGGGATCAGAAAGTGAAGCGGGTTCAAATTTCCTTGGTACCTGTTGGGATGAAACATGTTTCAGGAATATCTTCCTTTAATACGGGAGAAACGGCTAAAGAGGAACATGAGCCTCAAGCACTTAGTCTTCAGTCAGTACCAATAACCTCACCCACTCTCTGGGATCAGAAAGTGAAGCGGGTCCAAATTTCCTTGGTACCTGGTGGGCAGGAACCACTGGTAGACTTATCTTTCTCTGTCACTGGAGAAACAGCGAAAGAAGATCATACACGCTCTCATACCTGGGGAGATAGGTATGTGTCCTTAGGCAGGTCAAGCAATATGACTAAAATAAGGTTGTGTATGAGGCTGGCAACCTCATCACGCAAAACTATTTGCTATAGATCCAATTGTAAGCAGAGTGTAGGCTTTAGGGCAAGCTCTTTGCCAGAAGGCAAGCTTCAATGGAGGATCCATAAGGAGGAAAGGAAGAGTGGTATTATCATGCGAGCAGGCTTGCTCACCCCACCTCGACTACTTATTGAAGAGGAAACGGATAGCCATGTGTGGATTACAGGAAAAATATGAAATATTTGGATTGAAGGAATGGAGGACACGATACATGAATGTAGTGTCTGACATAACAGAAGAGTCGGCTCGAACTTAGTTGGCCGTTGGCCGAACTTTCAAAAGGGGGCTTATGTCGTGGGACGACTTCTCACCGACGTTCTCTTCTTTGTATTTTTTTCTTCTTCTTAATATCTATCGCAGATTTTTAAACTAATTCCCTTCAGATATCTATTTCATTCTTATAATGAAAAAGTCTCTCTAGATTTCACAGTATTTTACTAGCTCAGGTTTCTCACGGTCCAGGACAATAAATTATTCACTTCGCCAGCGAAAGTCATTCTACTTGAAAGGTGAAAATCAGTACTACGACGAGTCCGAAGTCACGTACAGGACACACGTAAATCAGCGAAAGGGGCAGAAACCCTGTCTGCCGCTGAAAACACATACGCAGTGGATACACGGGCGAGATAATGAAGTTAACTTGATATCCCTGTGACCAAAAGATGAATTTGCACAATGCCACCCAAGAGATCGACCCAAAATACAGCTGGAATTTTAGGAGGGAATTTTAAGCGGTCATTCTTCTTGTAACCATCTTTCGAGGCAGATGTGATTGTATGGGCCTCTGTCGAGGCTACTTATTACTGTTGCAAAATATCCTTAGTGAATTCGTTGAGCAAAGTAAGTAGATCTAATACTCCTGATTTTATAACATGAATAATCATATGTTTATCAACAGATTGCTATTGCAGTAACTTTTTGTTAAAGTTTAAATCCATTTTCAGTGACAATAATGGTTATTTGCATCTTTACAGATCCATCAAACTAATGTATGAGTTTGCTGAGGTCCTAGACCTAATTAACCACTGATCTTTATTTCACAGCCTGGCAGAAATAAGACAGGGTTACATAATAGATGTATATTATTGTTGTTACTTGGGATTTTGCATATTGATCCAAGCAAAATAGCAGTGTATTAGTGGTGTTTCTATTTTATATTTCTTATAAGGCTTCTGTGTTCTCTGTCAAGACTACAAACTTGATAACAGTGTTCTCAATCACTTCTTCTCACTTTGTCACTTAAGGGACATTAATGTGTTTTTCATTATGGAAGGTTCTTTACATGTATTTAATGCAATCCTATGCATATACCATGTTGTATGATTGAAGAACTATTTTATGTATGATTGAAGAACTATTTTATTATCAGTTTATGAATGTTATTTGCTACAGGAACCAGGACTTTAAGAATGCTTGCAATTATTTAGCTATTTAATGAATTTACCACTTTGACTGACAAAATGTAAGTCAGTAGTTCACAAGCCTTGAGACCATGACTACCCTCCAAATGATTTACTGCTCGAGTAAGCAAGAATGTAAATCATTGGTTCTCAGACCTTGGCAGCAATGACACCCCACCAAGTTAAAGCAGCAAAGGAAACTATTACCCGGTGGTTCTCAAACCATTGTTGACAGTGACCCCAGAATTAAAATACTGCTCTATGGGCTTTAGGTGAACCAGTGGTTCTCAACCATTTGATGACCCCAGCCCCTACCTCACAGTTTGTGAAACTCATTGCCCACATGGGGAAAACCACTGCTGTAAATAAGCAGACAGCCAGATAGAGACTGAGAACTCAAGATACGCTATAATGTCAGTTAAGACGTGGTAGTTTATACATTGTTACAGAATGATAGTTAACCTTGTGTTAATTTAATTTCTGATGGACGCTTACCAGCCATCAGACTTAGGAGATGTCTGCTCTTGAAACCACTAATGGGATTTAAATTGTTTCCAGTCTACCCAGGTTGCGGTTACACAGTACTAAACAAGGTTGCGGTTACCAGATACCTAAACCAGGTCCAGGGTACAAACCAGGGTACAAGTCCATGGTACCAAAGATTACCCTTACCCACCATACCCTATCAAATAGGTTATCATACCCAACCTTATCCTATCACCCAGTAACCATACCACACATTTTTTTTAAACAGTAGAGCTAAACTCTTTTTTTCATATTTATATGTATAATAAGAAATGTAAGATTCTATACCCTTTTATCCAACTTTACATAACAGAGTCTGTTGTTATTTTTCTTGTTAACTTTATTGGGGTTGTATTTTGTTTTAAATATAATCTACACCCTGGGGGCTCAGCCATAATTAAATTAACCTCTATTGGGTCGGGATATTTTAAATGTGGCTGGACACCAAATCTCTTTCTCAACCTTATGTGCTTTACACAGTCCTTTTGTAGGATTCCCGAGGAAGAATTTATCGTCCAGAAAATATCCTGTTTAGGTACCAGAATTCTCTTTTAAGTAAATTTCTCGTACACTATTTCCCGAAGAGAGGCAGTTTCTTCAAACTCGGAAGCTATCAATAAGACATTATTATCTTTATTCTTCCATTCCATTCAAGCTGTCCCTATCTCCTCAAAACCCTTCGCGACACCAAGTAGACATAACGACACCCCAATATCAGAGGGTAGATGGGTGCGTCGATCACTGCTGCTCTGATTACGCCTTCCACATAGCGAGTTTTCACATTTATTCTTGCGATGGGAAGTGTCATGAGTAGTTTGTCCTTTGTCGCCCCTTGTATCTCCACTGTTTCTGTGGTATACTGATCTGGGTTCCCCAAGTGCGAGCTCACGACAGAATCAAAATATAAACCGGTATCATAGAGGCAATTAATGGTGACATCATTGCATACAACATCCTCACAAACTGGGGCGTGATAAGGTTCCTGCTGTCCAGCAGGTTGGTCCTTTACTTCCTTGTTCCCCATTTTCATAGCAGCAAATCCAGCAGGTTTACTTTTACAAAATTTAATGTCATGTCCATCCCTCTTGCAATATCAATAAAGTAATCTATCTTGATGAAAAGGATTTCTTTCATCATTCTTTCTGTCATTGAAATGTGAGGTTTTATTTTTATAATCATTTCGAGGCCTATCAAAGTTTTGCTTACCTCTATTGTCAAATTCATTATAGTTTTGAGGAGCCTTATAATGATCTACTGGTTTCTTTTTGGTGCCAGCTACCTCTGCCTGGGCTGCCTGATACCTCTCAGCGACATTAATTATCTCACCCAGCCTCTCCGCTCCCTGTTCCATGAGAAACTTTCTCATGTCTGGAGCCATGGACTCTCTCATCTGTTCTATGAGTATCATCTCTTTAAGATCTTGGGTTTTCCCCAAAGTAGCCCATTTCTCCATATACGTTTCTAACCGGGCGGAGAACTGGTTATAGGGGTCAACCGACAGTAGCCTGGCATTCCTAAATTTCTTTCTATAAAACTCTCCGTTCTTTTCGTATCTCAACAAAAGAGCCTGCTTCAACATGTCATAGTTGTCTTGCTCATTCCTGCTCATTTTGGAAAAAAATTTCATAAGCTGTTCCCCGAAGACCTTGAGACATCTTTACACCCCATCTTTCTCTTTCTAACCCATAAGTAGTGGCTAATACTTCATATCTGCTCAAGTATGACTCAATGTCATCATCCTTTTCTACAAAATGTCTAGATGGAACCCCATGGCTGAGTTGGAGACCCCCTGACTAGCAGTAGCATCAGAGCTAGAGGGGCTGTGACCATTGTCCGGAGCAAGGCCTTGCAACTCTAACTCCCTTAGTCGCAACTCATGCTCCCTCTGTAATCTTTTATCTTCTGCTTCCCTCTCAGCAGTCAATCTCTTTTCCTCTTTTTCTGCCTCCCTTTGCAGTCGTTTTTCTTCTGCTTCCATTTGCAGTCGTTTCTCTTCTTTTTCTGCCTCCAATTTTCTCTCCTCAAATTGAAGCATCTTGATCTCAGCCTCTCTATCAGCCTATAATTCCCTGGCCTCCTTGTCAGCCTCAATTTGTAACCTTTTTATTTCCCTAGCCTCTTCTAACTGTATTTTCCTTTCCTCCGCTAACCTATGTTCTTCATTAGCAATACATTTATCACATTCTGAGGGGACATAGTCAATCAAGACTTGACCCTCCATATTCATTTCTCTGGCAGTCTGCACAGCAGCAGAGCGAAACTTGGCCAAATCTGCCATCTGATAAATAGAAAATGTTGTAACTAAATTTCTAAAATAAATGCAAATTTACTTAATTAATTCCAGGTTCTGACATTTCATTAAATTCCCAAATCTTGGGCAATAGTAATTATGGGGATTCCCTGGGAAAATAGAATGTTGTTAATGCTAAAACACAGACCCCAATGTATGTAGTACTAGGAGAAATTCAAATCCCGGACAAGCCTACCAATATATGTAGCAAGTTTAATTTGCTGGGGAGGTTATGATGTATTACCTAAAAGGAAAGAAATCTGTGTCTGTGTTAACCGTGTGAGGTCAAGCACATGTAGACCCCTGACTATATTAGATGATGATGATGTATTTGCAGGGAACCTAACGCTACCTCCCTAGATCTCACACGGTCACTATTTTGGCTCTAGTGTCTGGTGTATGATGTACCTAATGTCTAGGGGAGAAATGGAAATGATGGTACATAAACAAAAAACACTTTAACTCACTATAAGGAATTGACTAAAACGGTGGTTAAGGTTTTTCTTTAAAATTCAATATTTTCTTTTTACAATTTAATCTGCCTGTCCCGCCATCTCTTTTGGACAGGTCTTTGAAAATGAAGAAAGATAGTTTACATAAAAGATTAACTAAAATATGTGGACACTTTGTCCAATAAGTATAATGTCACTCTATCTCTCCTGTTGGTGTATTCACAGATTACAACTTTATTATCTTATAGTGTTTGTCACTTGTTAGGAGGGGCTGTAGTTTCATCACCCCCCCCCCCCCCCCCCCCCCCCCCCCCCCCATAAAATCATGGGTATGATTGAAAATACCAAAGTTTATTTTAATTGAAGTGTGAGATATACCCAGATGATAACACATCACCTGGAATTCTTTGTAGAAGGATAATTCAGTATGTCGTTGCACAAAATATAGATATTTCAACACGCACAAGCTTCTCCAGCTATCTGCTGACAGCATAAATGATTTACCGGTGACTTGTTGGCGTTACACTCACTCATCATGTTTCCTGTCACCGGCTGGTAACAGGAAATAAAACATCTGCAATAAAAAGACACCCTGGCCTTTTTATATCTGGTCACACTTTAATATTATTATTTACATATGGTGGTATGCGGTCAGCCTCGCGTGCATACAGTTGCACTCGCCCCTAATTTTATATGACTCACACCTTGCTGTGACCCCACCTCAGGTCTCTATGGCAGATACGCCACTGTATTTTTACATAGTTTTCCTCAATACAATAACGTGGAGTAACCACATTTCCTTGTGTATGATTTGCTCTTCTTTTTTTTATTATTATTATAAACGCTCCAGGCATGCTGAACAGTGTTCATGGAACACGGAGGCTTACTAATAATTCTAATACAATAATATTAAAACAAAATCATGACAATATACAACAGTTAGATACAGTTCAATGTGAGGACTCAACAATGTCTGCTCCCGGCATGTCCTTCACTTTTCCCAATAGCAGTATCTAACTTTGGCAGTTGTAATAAACATAGTAATACATAAAGCATTCTTGCCACAATTTTCACAGAAATATGTAACAAATAACGCTGACGTGCAAAGAAAGACCTCAGTTTTTCTCTGCCCTGCTGTTGCGCACATATTCTTTTGTGTGGCGCACCGATTACTGTAATTACGCATACAAATGATAAAAATATATTTATCTTTGAATTCCTGATTTTCAGTCTAAAGGGACAGAACCCAGATTAGTCGATGAGTATTCATTGTGTGAGTTATCGGTTCTTGTATCTTTACTGAATATCGAACTCAGCATAGAAATCTAGGTTTACAGCGATCTATTCTTTGTTTGGTTAGTAATAGATTGTTCTTGCTTCAGAATATCTATGACCCGAATCTATGTGTAGTTCTTGTCTATGTAGGACGAGTATGTCTTATATCTTAATATCTTAGTATGTCTAAGTCGAACTATATCTTCGGTGTCGAACTTGGGGTCAAAGGTTGTTCGCCGGATGTGTCGAATGGAGGTGAGAAGGTTCCGCCCTGTTGGACCTAGATGAAGGCGATCTGAAGATTTTTCTTGAGCTCTGTGGTTCCTTTTGGGGAAAGGAGATTGTTTATCTCTATGATTGAATTATCAGAGTTTCTTCCCCAGTGTTGATTCTTGTGCGTTATTCGCTGTTTTTTTTTTTCTGAGAAATAAGGTAAAACAGACATATTGAACCTTTCGTCATATTCAGCTAGGTCGACATGCTATCGTCTGCACAGGCGTTTGATTAGCGATGTTAAGACGACATATTTCCTAGCAGTTATATATATATATATATATATATATATATATATATATAATATATTTATATATATACTATAATATATATAATTCATTTTATGTCACAACATGAGTTGAACAGGATATGCAGATTCTAATTCACAATATTTATGAAAGGAACAGAGCCTATGATCAGCTTCGTCATTATCTTTGTTGTGAGCGAAAGTCAAAGATGGATAAGCCATCTTTGGACTCCAAGTTTCAATCTTATAAAATCATCGATCGAGAACAGGAATGTCCTTAATATCAGACGATTGATATCGAGATTCTGCATACTATTATATTGAAAACCCCACTACTGGTGGTTTACATTGTATTTTATAAATTTCATTTTACTGAATTTTCGGCCTGAAAGACATAGACTTAAGGTTCTTACAGGGATAGCCATGAGTTTAAACATTGGTTATTCTTAACTGACGCGATTTGTCAGTAAGGCCTGAGATTATACATACGTGGTGAAATACTGAGTGCTTGTCTACTGACATTCCATTGAACTGTTATACAACATTAGTGCCTATGTAATATTGTACACCATTGATCAACATTGCTATGATTTATGACAACCTGTTTACCGTCACTGTACCCCGTGCTGTCCAAGTGTGTGCGTCCAATTAAACTGTATGAAACGTCCACAGTAGTCGGCATCATTAACTACTAGCTACGAGTGAGTGAGTGTTTAATCTTCTAGTCAACTATAACGAACGTTTGCCATCATTCGCATGTACTGTATCCTCATTCCATGTCTACACACCACTGCGTAGGTCGAGTTGACCTTTTGTTTGTCTTCATTGTGACAACACCCTTCGAACACGATTGCAACCATGCAAGCAACACCTGCCCAGACTGCGAATTAATTCTTTATTTTATAAATTAACACAGCTGATCTCAGCGTATTTGATAGAAAATGTTTTTGTCAACTGGCGATGAGCATTGAAAGCTTTCTCCTAATATCTATTAGTACTGGCCAATGGAAAACTTGCGACTACCAGAATTCAAATGTAGTTTTTGAAAAACAAAAACAAAATTCAAAAAAAAAACTCTGTGTCTGGTAGTCGATTGGTCCGTCTG
Source organism: Oreohelix idahoensis (assembly GCA_024509875.1). Lineage (NCBI taxonomy): Eukaryota > Metazoa > Mollusca > Gastropoda > Stylommatophora > Oreohelicidae > Oreohelix > Oreohelix idahoensis. The sequence continues at coordinate 42,523 of JAMPIV010021253.1, read as the reverse complement.
CGTTAGTTATGCCCAATAGAAAAAGATGTTTTGTTTTTAGTTACATTTTTCCTATCTCTCCCCTTTCACTCCTATACCAACTAATAGAATTTGAATTACTACCATGCCTCTTTTTTTAAGCTGGCGTCCCCACTAACGTTACGAAAAAAAACAAGCAGGAACCACAGTCTGTCCGTCAAGCGTCCATAGACATTTAGTATTTTCTCAATAACTTGGCTAATAATTGGACTACCATATATTTTAAAACATATTTGGGCTCAGGAGATACTAAGCTATAATAATATATGATTTTTATGGTCAGTTTCATTATGGTTTAGATTTTCAATTTTGTCACTGTCAATCGTCAAATATAAATTTTACACAAGCCGGCCATCTTCCCCCTCTCATCTCTCTCTAGCATTTTTATTCAAATAACTAACTTGTTTGAGTGACGTCAGAAAAACATTACTCGGCGAGAATTTAAACTGTTTGTGTGTATATATCATCCGGCCAATCCTACAGCGTGTCAAGCGAAGCGGGGTTTTTCGAGTCGGGTGTTGGAATTTGCGTTAATTATTACTGTTGTCTCGTGTTACAGTACCAAAAAATTACCGAATCACTACAATTAAAGGCGTTAAAGTTAAAGTATTACGTTAATTCAGACAGTAACTTGGCGGCACATTTCTGGAAGATCGTTAATTATAAGTCTTGCCGCAGTCTCTATCAGATCGGGCAAAATGTTAAAAATGTTTAAAGTACGTCACAAGGAAAGCGAGTAGGTTTATATGGCGGGATCGTTTCTAAGCTATACCATGGCACAAAATTCAGCGCGATGCTGGCATGTGAGATGCTCATAGTCAGACACAATCGGGCTGGGTTATTTATTATCATAGGACTAAAATCTTACTGAAATGAGCGATTATATCGCAGATTTTACTACAACATGCCCCAATGAAACGTGGAAGGGTCTTAAAGCAGAGTTAATTAGACGGTATTCCTTCGTGTCCGACCGACAAATTGCTTGGCATCAGTTAAGGAAGCTAAAGCAAAACAAGAATGAGACTACGCAGATGTTCAGTGATAGGCTGCTGAATCTTGCAGAAGAAACATTCATGGGCCAGGAAATCAACCTCCAAGACAGGGACAATCAGCTGATAAGTATATTTATCGATGGGTTGACTAATAATACACTAAAGTTAATGTTGTTAAGGAATGATTACAAGACGCTGAATGAAGCAATTTCAGCTGCCGTGGCAGAAGAAAATGTTAGAAAACGCTTAGACATTCGATTGGGACAGGCAGAAACACAGGAAAAAGCAGAAGAACCGATGGAAGTGGCCCAGGTAGACAGAAAGAGACAGCAGCAGGGTAGGTATATGAGTGGAAGACAACAAAGAGGAACATTACAGGTCACACCTAACGTTAGATGTTTCCGGTGCCAAAAGATTGGACACATAGCAAGATTTTGTGAGCAATAGGAAAGGTACGAGAGACCAAGTTCACCAATGGGTCAGTACTCTTATTCTCACCAGACAGGGTCTAGATTTAAGGATAACAGAGGTCGTGCTTTCTATGGTAACACCCGAGCATATACACAAAACGCCAGAGGAGTACACCACCCTCTAGTCTACAATACTATTAGACAAACACAAAACTATGGTCACATTGGGCCGTACCAGGGAAATGGCGGACCTGTCCGATAGAAGGGACCGTTGCGGATAGGATAGGAAATAGGTCTCACAAGAAGACAGGGGGAATAGTGCATGAGAAAAGAACAATCAAAAGCATAAGACAACAACAACGCGTGGGCATACAGGAAAGGCAAAACAACCAGGTAGAAAGAAATGGATACAGTACAGACCCAAGCTCATAGTCAGAGTTAATTTAACTCTTACTATCCGGCAAGCCCCGTGAAGTGGCGCGGGTTTAGTACTAATGTTACGGCTCGCCAGTTCAACTGGAGCGCGAGGGTAACGATAGCTAAACTAGCGCGTAAAAACGCGGTCTTAGCTTAATAACACGGAAGCAGAAAACTATTGACAGAAAAACAAAAAGGGCAATTTTCTGATTAATGAACAGCAGTAGTTAGTGCTGATGAAACATTTTGTTGTGCACATTTACGATCGAGTAATAGAAATGTTGGATAAACTATCATTGAGAGTGGTAGAAAAATTAAGTGCTCAATACTTTAAAAAGTGCATTAAGTTGTAAATCTTTTAAATTGTTTGACAACGTGTATAGAAAAAAAAGTAAATTTAAGAAAATAAAAATTACAAATATTGTATCTGAAACAAAATGTTATGCCTAATGCAAATGTTTACAATAAATTTAAACAAATTACAAAGTATAAACATCTTCTATTCAGTCTCATATTTTGTTCGTGTTTTTGTTGGTTCAGTTTGTGTGTTTACCTCTAAGACTGTAATGAGTTATTCGTTCATTAAATTCTTCCATTGTCCTGTTTTATTTGATGTGTGAGTGATAATATATCGCTATTGCTTTACGCTTTTGTTTCGTTGGTGGAGAACGGAGTGCTTTTTTTCCTGCCTATATTGAGGCTGCAGATTGAGGCTTACAAAGAGGCTAAAGCATTGGAGGCAGATAGGGAGATTAAGAGGCTCCAGTTGGAAGAGAAAAAGGCTGAAAGGGAAGCAGAAGAAAGAAGATTGACTGCAGAGAGGGAAGCAGAAAAAGAGGATAAGACATTACAAAGGGAACATGAGTTACGACTAAGGGAGTTTGAGTTTCAAGGCCATGCTCCTGAAAATGGTTCCAGTCCCTTTGCCTCCGATGCTACTGCTAGTCAGGGAGCCTCAACCTCAGCTATGAATTTTCATTTAGATCATTTTGTTGAGAAAGACGATGATATCGAGAGCTATCTAAATAGATATGAACTATTAGCTACCACGTATGGGTTAGAGAGAGAAAGGTGGAGCTTAAAATTATCTCAAGGACTTCGTGGTGCAGCTTATGAAGTTTTTGCCAAAATGAGCAGAGGTGATCAAGAAAATTATGACATGCTAAAGCAGGCTTTTTTGTTAAGATATGAAAAGAACGCAGAATTTTATAGGAAAAAATTTAGGAATGCTAAACTACTGTCAGGCGAAACCTATCACCAGTTCTCTGCACGGTTAGAGACATACTTGGAGAAATGGACTTCTCTGGGGAAAACCCAAGATCTTAAGGAAATGATCCTTATAGAACAACTAAGAGAGTCCATGGCTCCAGACCTGAGAAAGTTTCTCATGGAACAAGGTGCAGAGAGACTGGGTGAGCTACTAAATGTTGCAGAAAGGTATCAAGCAGCTCAAGCAGAGGTAACAGGTAATAAAAAGAAACAGGTAGATAATTTTAGGGCACCATAGAACTTTAATAAATTTGATCCTAGAGATCAAAACAAAGGTAGGCACCAGTTTGATAGGCCACGGTATGACAATAAAAATAAAACCCCACAATTCGATGAAAGGAAATCTGATGAAAGAAAATCTTTCAACCAAGGAAGGAGGTGGTGTAAAAATTGTAAGATGAACAATCATGACACTGACCATTGTAGAAGGAAACCTCCTCATTGTGCTGCTATGACATCTGGAAAAAAAGGGAAAAAAGGTCAAACCTGCGGAACTACAGGAACCATACCACCCCCCAGTGTAAGAAGATGTAATCTGTAATGGTGTCACCATAAGGTGTTTATATGATACAGGTTTAGATTATGATTCCGTTGTGAGTTCTCACCTGGTGCAGGCAGATCAATACACCACAGAAACAGTGGAGATTCAAACTGCAACCAAGGATGTAGCTACCATGACACTTCCCGTCGCCCGGATAAAGGTGAAAACGCGATATGTGGAAGGAATCATAAAAGCAGCAGTGATAAATGAGCCAATCTACCCTCTGATATTGGGGTGTAGATATGTCTTCTTGGGGAATCCCAAGAGACCTGTGATATTGGCAACAGTGCAGACCAGATCACAGTCTAAAAAGGAGGAGGATAATCCAATAAATACTCATCCAGATGAGATGAGGAAGGCACAGGCGGAGGACAAGAAACTCAAGCCGTGTTTCAAGAAGTTGCCCAAATCTCATACACCTCCAGGCAAGGGAGAATTTTATATGAAGAACAAGCTGATTTATAGGAAGGCTGGATCTGAATCCAATGGTCACGGACAGCTGGTCATTCCCACTTCATACAGGACTAAAGTGTTGGAACTAGGGCATGCGATTCCCTTCAGTGGTCATATGGGGATCAGCGCAACAGGACAGCGTATAGCATGTCACTATTTCTAGCCAGGGATAACTGAAGATATCAAACGATATGTAAAATCCTGTCCAGAGTGCCAACGAGTATCACCTAAGCATTGGACTGCACCAGCAACTCTGGGGGAAATGCCTATTGTGGGAACACCCTTTGAGAGAGTGGCCGTGGATCTTGTGGGACCTCTCACTCGAACTAAGAGGAGGAACAGCTACATTCTGACTCTGGTGGACACTTGTTCTATGTGGGGAGAGGCGGTAGCCCTGTCATCGATTGATTCTAAGCATGTGGCAGAGGCATTACTCACAATTTTCACAAGGTTAGGCTTTCCCAATCAAATCTTGACTGATAATGGCTCTCAGTTCAAGGGGAAACTAACAGAAGACGTTTTCAGGATCTTCCAGGCCAAACACTTCCATTGTAGTGTGTACCATCCCCAAGGGAACGGCCAAGTGGAAAGATTTAATGGCACGTTGATGTCGATCCTGAGAAAGTTGGCACACGAAAAACCAGATACATGGGACCAGTACCTTCACGCCGCCCTCTTTGCTTATCGGGAGGTACCCCATAGTTCAACCGGTATGGCCCCGGCAACATTATTATTTGGAAGGCCAATAAAAGGTCCACTCGAAGCGCTGTTAAGAACGTGGACCGATGAAAAGGCAGAGGAAAATATTACATCCTCATACCAATATGTGAATGAGCTGACCACTCGTTTAAAAACTGGCTGGAAACTTGCCAATGAAAATTTGAGACAAGCCAGGAAGAAACATGCTGCCTATTACAACAGGAAAGCTAAAGACAGAGATTTGGCTGTGGGAGAGAAGGTACTGCTTCTTCTACCCGGTAGTCAGAATAAGTTACAAATTGGATGGCAAGGTCCATATACAGTTCTAGAGAAGGTGTCTAGAACCAATTATAAGATAGATAAGAAGGGGAAAGAAAAAATCTATCATGTGAATCTCCTGAAGAAAGATTTGGAAAGAGAAAATCAGGAAGAGACACACTTGTTGACCTTGTCCATTGCCATGGAGATGAAAAAGGAACCACTTTCATCATTTGAATATCCATTACACCTCTGTGAGACAGCGGCACAGGTGAAAATCAGTACACATTTAATGAAAAATCAGAAAGAGAGAGTGCAACAGGTTCTAGATAATCATACAGAGGTGTTAACAGACCGACAGGGGCATACAAACTTATTGGAATATGATATGAAACTGATAGACCCCACACCTGTCTGTATGAAACCCTATTCGATTCCTTTTGTTAAGGAGAAAGCTTTGAAGGAAGAGATAGACTATTTGTTGAAGGAAGGAATTATTTCACACAGTGAATCTTCGTATAGTTCCAGTGTGGTACTCTTAAGGAAACCCTCTGGAGAACATAGACTCTGTATAGATTACAGGAGACTGAATGCTATCACAGAAGGACAGGTGGATCCATTGCCGGATACAAATCAGCTGTTTGCCAGACTAAATAAAGCTAAATATTTCTCAAAAGTGGATCTGAGTAAAGGATACTATCAGATTCCAGTAAAGCCTCAGGTTAGACCATACCTAGCTTTTAGTACCTCAGAAGGACACTATGAGTTTAATAGATTGCCATTTGGATTGAAGAATGCGCCTAGTGTCTTCTCTAGAATGATGAGAAATTGTTGGATCCTCTGAATAACCCATGCATCACAAATTTCATTGATGATATCCTTATAGCAACAGAAACATTTGAGGAACACATTGACTCTCTGAACATGCTGTTTAATCGACTTAGAGAAGCGAATTTAACAGCCCGGCCAACCAAATGTTGCGTTTGATGTAAAGAATTAGAATTCTTGGGACACACAGTCCATCAGGGAAACATGACCCCTGACCCCAAGAATTTAGAGAAACTAAAGAAAGCCCCGAGACCACAAACCAAGAAAGACGTGAGATCCTTTGTCTCATTATGTGGTTTCTACCAAAAGTATATCAAAAACTTTAATTCCATATGTGCTCCGTTAACTGATTTGACACGTAAAGGACATCCAGATCGAATTACATGGACAGCACAATGTGAATTGGCTTACCAGGAATTGAAGGAAAAGCTCACAAGCAAACCTATTTTAAAATTACCTAACTTAAGTCAAGAATTCATTGTAAGGACGGATGAAAGTAATATCGGGTTAGGGGCGACCCTGTTACAGAAATCAGATGCATTGGATGGGGAATTAAGCCCAGTGGCATATGCTAGCAGAAAGTTGAATAAAGCTGAAACCAATTACTCAACTAGCGAAAAAGAATGTCTTGCAGTAATATGGGCGATAAAGAAATTCAATATTTATCTGTATGGGAAGGCATTCAAGTTGCAAACGGATCACAAACCCTTGTCGTTTCTAGCGCAGGCTAGGCATGAAAATTCTAGGTTACTCAGATGGTCCTTACTTATGCAGCCATTTGAGTTTAGCATAGAGTATATTTCTGGAAAAACAAATCTGGGAGCGGATTTTTTAAGCCGCCATCCGTGTGATGAGAATCACCGTAAGCCCCAGAAATAATAATAAATTTCTCTATGTGTATATAGAAGTATAGACTGACATATAACGTCTGTTTTAAGAGGGGAGAATTTGTCGTGAAACATTCTAAATCCACATATATAAATTAAAAGGTAAATGTAAAGCCTAACACATAAATTCAATAAAAGGGAAAGAAGAATGGTAAAGAACAGTGCTGTCACAATGACTGTACTCGAGATCCCCCTTTTTCTGCTTCGTCTGCATATTCTCACGCTTTCACGTTCACTAGTAAAGCCTACTGCATCAATACACGCGTTTCAACAAAACAATAAAACGTGTACTGTATTTCTTAGAAAACCTTGGGATAGACACACTGCGTAATGACCTAGATTAATATTCCATTAATTTCATTTTATACACTACGTTAACATAAACGGAAGGACAGATAGAATTATGATAGAGAGAGAGAGGGCTGAACGGGGGGAACGCATGCAACACTAACAGGCGTCTCGCGATATACAATTAATGCCACCCTCCCCGCGTAAGGCATGAAGCACTAACTTTTTTTTCAAATAGACAGTGAAAAAAAAACACTACCAATACGAGGGTTAGGTTTAAAAAACCTGTTTAATGCTTATTAGTAAACATGACATTATACTGTTTTATGTCTGAAAGCCTGACAGTACCCAGACACCACATCGTATCGAAGTGAACGGGAGGTAGAAGAAAATGCATATTTTGAACGCAGCCACTTAGCTCCATTAAATTTATATATTTGGGTTCCTTAGGACATGCTGACAAAGAATATGTTAAGTGTTACGCAAATAGTCTAGGAATTAACAAATTATAACCAAAAGAAAATAGTGAGGATGTCGGACAGCACCAAATCATAATCGCACAGTGGCATGTTTTGAAACCACCATTTTACGGGAAATAGGCCAACAAGTTAAATCCGATTTGATTGGCGGGAAGTATATGTAAGGCGAAACATGATTAGTCGGACTGCAAATACTATTTTTGGTTGTTAGGGGAAACGTAGGAAGGATAAATTTTTTCAAAAGCTTTGTAAACATGGCCCTATTGGCTAGACCCGTTGATATAGTCAATGAGGAGCGTCTGTTCAGTGCCACATTTTAAAATAAACTTACTAAGAAACAGTGCGTTGAGATCCAGTGCATATTTTTCTAAATAAAAGCCTGGGACAGAGGCAGATCGGAATTTGTGCCATTATTCATCGCCAGTCAACGTATTTGTTTATTATTTCCATGAATTGTGGTAAGATTGACATATTTGATATCTTTTTGATGAGAATTGAATGTGAATTCATAATTTATGTCTGTATATGTGTGTGGTTCAGAGCAAACATGTGGCAAAGCCTAGATATTGCTCCAACCTGAACAAAACTTGTCGGAGAGAAGTATATCTGCATGGGATCGCCAAATAGTACACTGACACTATCTTATTGACTAGAAGGAAATAATGCTGGAATTGCAGAGGCGTAGTAACCATTAGGGAGAAGGATACTGGTGTAAATTGTTTCAGATGAAGCTAGCAGTTGGCCTACCGCTCTGAACTCAGTGTTTGTTATGTATTGTGTCCAGTGTGGAAATAGATTATAAATTAGTTCTGAAGTAGGAGGTACAACCTTCTTGTTTCAGGGACCGTGGTCATAACTTATTGAAGCAGCACCTGGTCTGAGTTTAGCTGAATCCAGAGGCTGATAGCATACCCCTTGGTCCAGATAGCGACCAGTGAGAGGTCTCAAGAACACAGTGAAGCAATCGAGCAGAGGAGACTGTTTCCTGCCGCCATCACAGCAGATAAGATTCTGTGGCCAGAGCAGCTCAATCCTATGTGCCCCCTCTAAAATTGACAGTATATTAACAAAAGAGGGACAATAAATTGTTTCAATTGACAGGAACTGTGAACTTTTCCCAATACGATTTCCACCATAAGTAAACACTTGAAGTCATGATGACAAACCACAACCTAGCTTGAAAAGCCAGTATTACTTCATAGTACTACTTCTCAAATTACACACAGAGAATAATAATAATAAAATATGTCAATACAAAGATCATATATATAAACTGTGTACATACAACTTGTAATTACATTTGATTGTGATTCCTGGTTCACTGTGTAGTTGAATCAGGATATCTATTATTGAAAGGAATTAATACATATATTTTTAAACTTTAACACGTGACTCATTTAAGATAGTCTTATAGAGTGTTATATGTGTGTGAGTGTCACTGTGTTGTAAAGTGTTGTGGAATAAATTGAATTGTTTATCTGTCTGTTGTTGTTGTGACTTACACTTAATCATTATCATAACCCTAGACATTCAACGTAGTCATCACAATATTCCAGAATAATTCTGACTGAGGTATAAATGTGGTAGCAAGTAAGGTCATCTGTAATACACCACACTTATTAGATACAGATACCTTCACAGCTGATCTCAGTCAGTACACTAAGTCCCCTATAAATATTTATATCCTCCCACTTTACCACAGTGGGGAGGCTCAATTTTCTGAACCCATGACTATTGCGGAGAATCAATCAACCCGCCCCGGAATCTTGAAGTACTGTAAAACTTCAGAAATTCTTTGGACGGTAAATGAAGTATTTGGACACTAATGAAAGTCATCTAAAAGATTTCTTTGCGCGAAGTCAATAGACATAATATGCTCACAACAGATATCAAAACCCATACATCTGATTTCAATTTTGGAGTCAAGGTAATTGAGTTATAAAAGACAAATAGTAATTTCTTCACATAAAGCTGGACATTACGGTCATGAGTCAAGCCAGAAAAGTAAACACGAAGTGCGTGAACTTTCTGCCAATCAGCGTACAACAGTCATGTTGTGACCCAATTTACAAGGCTCAGCGGGTCCTGTTTACTGACAGACATCGGTACGGAGGGTGCAAGGACAACTTTGCTTATGTGTGTACTCGGTCAAGTAATCGCAGTGGAATCTGCATGAAGTAGCCTGCTTTTTCAACGTTCAAGTGTTTGAAAGCAACGTATTTGACGGGGGTGTACTGGCCCGTTAAAACTTATCAGAGGACCTGTTTGTACTTCATGTGTGTTGTGCTGTGCAGTCATTTTCATCGTCAAGCCATCGGAAAGGAAAGAAGTGGAGTAAACAACACAGCTAAAACATCGGTCTACAGTCAAGATCAACGAACCATATGTATTAAAGATACGTATTATTTCTTATTAATTTGTATTAGAAACTGTGTGATTAGTGTAAATTATGTATTAAGGTTACATTTTGTCTTGTTTCGTTTTGTTTCGTTTCGTTATATTATAGATTAATTATCTAGCCTAATTACAACCGTAAGAGTTTTTTGTTTAAGTGTAATATATTAGTCTATGAGTTTTATTCTTTATTTCCCTTTTTGCTTCTACATTACTTTCAAGTATCAACTTAGATATTTTATGGGTATTTTTTTCTTGTAAGTTTTTAGTAGAATTAGTGTTAGTCTACATCATATTTAAGTGGTTCTAAATGTGGTTATTAGTTTAATGTTTATGGCAATACTTGTGAGTTATTTACATTGTTTTGTATCTTGTACAGAATATGCGAGGTCGAATATCAGTGAGACAAGCTTGCTGTAGTGCCTACCATAGCAACACAGATATCCTTCAGCTGTAGATCTGCATTATCTCGGTGGAACCATAGACTGTAATCAAGACATACTTAAGATAAGTCACAGTTTATGCCATTGTTGCACTTCTTTGTTCAAATACCATTCTACTGACATTCCTGATGGTCATTCATTTGTATTCGTTGTTGTGTTAGCGTTTTATATTTGTGTTACTTGTTTATATATTATTAATACTTTGTTCTTCATTAGAAGGAATTGGTATTAATCTATTCTGTAGGTTTTTTTTTTTTTGTAAAATTAATTCCAGAGTCTTGGAGAGACTCGGTAGCTAGTGCCCCGTGGAATTCTTTGACATTTATTGGTGTTAGCTGTTATAGTTTGGTTTGTGTAATCATTGTTACATAATTTAGTCTCTTTTGTCATGTTTACTTGTAGTTTTCTTGCGTTAATTTTCTACTATCTTGTAAATAAGTTCATTTCACAGCTCTATTGTTGTCGTTTGTATTGCAGGTGTTTATTATCCCCCCACCTGTCGGTTATTGTTCGTTTGTTTATGGTTGTTGTGTCAGCGGTGTATTTCATTATTATCATCATTCACTGTGTTTTGGTCCTGGTTATTAGTTACAAATAGTTTGTATGATTACTGTATTAGAATCTAAGCATTGTAGGTATGATTGTCAGAGTATATTGAGGATTAGTGTGTTCAGCTACACATGTCTTAGTCTAGACATAGGTGGATCTGATTATTATAAGTGACTGATTTTAGGGTTGCTTGTGTGTATTATCTTTAGAATTATTGGTGATTTGTTACTGTGTTATTGTAGTACCTATGTAGAGGTATATTAATACTGATAATTTAGTATTGTAGTGAATATACTTTCTTATTTGGGAATCTAGTCTGTAAATCTATAGTCATGGCAGACTGTTGAAGAACAATTAGAAACAGAAAGAAAAGAATAGCCTTAAGAGACTTTATTTTGGCTATTAGAGATTGTGAGTCTTACGAATTGTTTAACACTATGGTAAAAGTGGATGATAAATATAAGCCACATAGCGCAAAGGTATATCAAATAGAGATTAAGGAAATAAGAGAATTTACAACTGGAATTGCATTGCAAGTATTGGATGATAGCAAGAGACCAAAACTGAATTTAAAGAGGAAAGCTAATATAGCAGATGATATGGTGAAAACTGAAACTAGGAATGTTTCTGTTCAAAGTGAGAAGAAAGAAGTCACTGTACAAACATATAATTGTTGTGAAGACTGTTCAGTCTCATTTGGAAAAATGTTTAAATTGAACGTGGATGAACCACAAAAGATTATCATCAATGATGAGTCAGTTAGGAGTAAAACTAACTTATATTCTATGAAAGGAAGATCATTAAGTGTTAGTAAGAATGCAGTGTCTAAAAAAACCAATGAGACAACAAAAGGAGTAACAATTCCAGTGCATGATGAAACATACCATGCACCTCAAGAAGTGTTGTTACCAAAAATGGGTTTTTGGTGTGACAAGGATCAGTTGAAGATAGACAAATTGATTCAAGAAGAGGGAACCTTCGAGGAAAAGTGTACAATATTAGAAGGAAAATTTAAGAGTGTTGAGCAGAGATTAGAAAAGGAATACAAAGATGGTATTCAAAGATTAAATGATGAATTCAAGGTGGATAGGAACAATATATTAACTGAGTGTAAGGGTAATACTCAAGTTAAAGAGGAACATTGCAGGGACCTGTCATCTCGGTGGAAGGAGAAAGGTAATGCTTTAGAAGAGAGTTACTTTGTTAAATTTGAAGCACTAGAAGAGCAATTTAAGGCAGCTAAACAAAGATTACAACAGCAAGCTGAAGCATTGAAAGATCAAGCTAAGTCTACGGAGGAGAGACATGAGGCTGTGCTTGGTACAGATCAATCAGATTGGAAGAAGGAACCCTTAGATGCTCAAATGCAGTATAGGAGGGTGAAGATGAAGGATGCTACTTCTGTTGCCAAGAAAGTAGTACTTAAAGAGACTGAAGCTTCAAGGAAGGAAGTGTGGAAGACTGTGATGGATGGTCTGAAAGGGAATTGTGCTGGAGTTACAGACCAGTTAGAGTTAATATTATCTTTCAATTTCAAAAACAGATACGTGGATAAAGGAAAAGAACCATTGAAGTTGTTAATGTTCAACGCCATCAAAAAGTTACCACCTGATAATTGGGACATAAGTGATCTGTTTGCTCTACTAAAGATACTGTGCTATTTGGAAATACTTTTCTGATCGTGGTAATGATGATTATGGAGTCTAGATTGAAAATAGTTCTGATGTTAGTTGGAAGAGATTGGTACGTGTTACGACTCAGCATTAGAGGTTAATTGTTACTGTGCATAGAACAAGGATAAAAGCTATATCTTTCAAAGAGACAGTTGTCTAGAGAAACTTAATATTTTTCAAGAATGGAAATTTGACAGAGTGTATATAAACAACAAATAGTGAACAGGTGTACAGTACAAGTCTGTATAACTTGGGGTTTTAGATTGACTTATTTCATTAACTAAAGTAGTAAAGTTTGATTGGGAGATACAAGGTGTAGTATCTAAGGGCTCTCACCGATACTGGATGCACACATTGTTAGATTTGCATCCAACGCAGTTTAATGTTGTATAGGATGGAATTGTGTTTGGTTTGCCAGTAGAATATGATTGCTAAGGCAAAACCTACATCACCTTTCCTGTGCCACTGTTAATGTGGTAATTTTTTGGTTCACCAATATATTTCCATCCCTCTTTTGTTGTTTAGTATGACTTGACATATTTCACCGACCTCACACTTTGGTTTGATGTAAAAAAAAGAAAAGAAAATGATGTTATCATTTTTTTCCCCGGGGGTCAGTGTGAACTGTTAAGTCATATTCGAAGTTACAGTTAGGTGTTAAGGATTTTGGTGTACAGGGCTGGAGTGTATTAGTAAGTAGGTTAAGGTCATTAGGAGATACATGACGTGTATATACATGTGTGTGGGTAGAGAATGGTGTAACTCTGTTTAGAGTGTATTTTTATTGAAGTATGCAAGCTTGGAATGTGACATTTAAAAGTTCACTGTTAGAAGCACGTAGAGTATGGTTGAAGAATACTCAGGTGCGTTCATGTGTGAATTGAGGTTTACAGGACATGAGAAAAGCGTGCGAAGTGAATGAAGTTAGCATACGTGTCAGAGAAGAATACTGAGTTGTTAAAAGGGAGTCTGTGGCCATCCGTCGTGGGAGACGGTCAGTGTTTCTAGAGTATGTGAATAGTGTATGTGATTTTCATTATGATATATTGGATGTGACACGATGGTGTACCGCGTAAGGTGTATTTACAAGGCCTTTATATATTATTATTTATAAGCGCGTTGTGGGTTTCCCGCGCTGTAAAGTTCAGGAGGAACTTGGATGCCTGGTGATTAGACTAGAGGTATAGATATATGTGCGAGGAGTGAATGCCGCACTTTGGATTAAAAGACACGTCGTTTTCCCGTGTCAGAAGGAGGTTTATGTTAGGACCATTATATGCTATTATTTGAATGCGCGTTGTTGGCTTTCCCGCACCAATAGGAGGTCTACTTAAGCGCGTTGTGATTTTCCTGCGCTGTGAAGTACTGGAGGAACTTGGATGCCTGGTGGTTAGACCAGAGATAGAAATATATGTGCGAGGAGTGAATGCCGCACTTACATTGTATACAGACCATATAGAGATTTATGTGCGAGGAGTGAATGCCGCACTTACATTAAATATAGATCAGAGATAGAGATTTATGTGCGAGGGGTGAATGCCGCACTTACATTGATTGCAGTTGTTACCAGTACGTAAGGATGACTGTACTACATATTCTAATTATGCAAGTATTTGTACTATTGTTACTGATGTCCAGGACTATGCTGTTGAGATTATATGTATGGAACTGTGACCAAGACTTTCTGATTCAATTTATATCATTGTGCGCCCGTCCTGTCTTCAAAACCATCGATAGGTATCAGTCCAGTAATTGGTATCATCCGTATCAGGCCCCAGTTCCTCCGATAAGAATTAAACTGTACTTGGGAACGCCTAATTAGGGATATGTTTCTGGATACACAAGTTTGTCCACTAGGTTGGTTAGTGCCGGAACACTCTGAGATATGCCATTATTCAGTAAACAGCAGGAAAAACATATGATTGTACACATAACTATTGTCAATTCTGATGATACTATTATCGGCTTGCTCTGGGTGAGTACCGATTATGAACAGCATTTTTATCCCGGGTAAATTCCACGTGTGTAAACGACTGTCAGAAGTCGGGAAGACTTATTAGGTATATGGCCACACCGGGCTGATAAAATAAAATGGGAAAAATATATGAGTATTTTATCAGTCCCCTTGATCAATTACAGTTCAAAGAATATTATTGTGTCGCCCTGGTCATTCCTGTTCACACTGATAACGGGCGAACGCCAAGGGAAAACAACACTATGAGTACTTCAGTAACTGAGGAAACGTCCACAAATAGGAAACCGCTAGCCGCTGGTTTTTTTTTTATCAAGTTCTGTATTTAGGAAGAAACAAAGCATTTCTAACATGACAAATTCTAGGCTATCAAACGTAGGGAATGATCTCTTAACTCCTCCGCCACTAAATTAAATTTAAGGCACACGGGGTATTAACCTATAATATCGCGCGTCGCTCGACGAGTACGGGTTTGATAAAAGCATGCAGCTTTTCTACCTCCGCCCCGGTAAACAATCAGCGCACAATGTCAGTTTTAATTCAGTTATGACTTCGGTTCCTTACAAAACTCGCCTGTCATTTCTAGCTTGATTATTCTCGGCTGCTGTCGTTTTTCTCTTTCCCCCATGATATTTAATGCTAGTCACTATATAATTACACACAAATGAAGATATAATTCGCATTTTGCTGTCACTTTATCCGTCCCTCAAAGCATTTTTTTAGTCAGTTCAGCCGTATACTCTAGTAAAAATTAGTTGATTGATTCTTGATATTAATCTGAACCACTGGTAAGAAAATCTATATACGTTTGCTATTCCGCTATTCTTACCGCTAGGGACTCACAGTGTATAACATGGTAAATCTCTAACACATTTAATACTTAAGCACAACTTATATTATTATTACCAGAAAAACCGAATAATCCCCGAAAAGGCCATTAAGCACTATTTCACATAGGTTCTAGCGTGCGCGTTAAGATTATCAAAAATTTCTTGAGAGGCTTGATACGGACTAAATGTGTAAGGTAAAGGTAAAGGAACCCGTTACACGCCCATTGAGGCATATTGGGAATATGGTGATAGGCCCATATTATCTTGACCGTCGGCACACGAGGGGTGATGTGGTCGGCATCACGCCGGCCGCCTTAACCTTCCCAGAGTAGCTCTGGTACCCATTTGGGGCTGGGTCGACCCAGGAGCCGTTTTGTGGCCTAAAAATTTTCCGCCTCATCTGGGGATCGAACCATAGACCACTGCGCTAAATGTGTAGACAGTATATATACAAATTCTGTATGATCTCTCTGAAGGATGTCAAAAGTCACACCTTGGGCGTTTCGTGAGAAACCTGCGAGCTGGCTTCACGAGATAAAAAGATTCTTCGGTTTCCTCCCTCGCTATGCCGAAACGGCATCAGAGAATTGTCTCTTGCGAGCGAACGGTCTTTGATTATCCCCCTTGTTTAGATCAAATGATTAATTCCCCCTGAAAATGTTGGACATCAAAGATGATAGGGAAATATTTTAATCTCCCTTGAAGTTGCTACCGGGTATGATCAGTTTCCTCACGTGCTTTCTGTCATTTCCCGATGGTTGGCATGTCAGCTCGCGTGAGAACTCTGTAAATTAGGACGGTTCTCCCCCTTATTATCTGCATAATGCGAATAATAGGTAAGCAAATCAATAACGTAAGAAAGACACGAAACAGAGGCGTGGCTAAATATGAGTTAGACAGATAGCGAAAATGCGTGGATTTTGGGTTAACAAAACGTGAATACTAATGAGGATACAAAGGAGGGAAGCGAAGCGCGGACCGATTCATGTAGTCTATTTACATAACGTGTGACAGTGGCCACAGCGACTATGGGTCGGGAGCACAGAGGCAAAAGAGGGTCAGAAGTGGGCCATGAGGAAAAAAAAAGTTGAGAACGCCCTGCGCACACAAATACATTATCCCTTCTGCTAGCTCACCTTTGTCATAAACTACAACAACACAACAGGTACTAACACAACTAATAATTCAACTTAATCTAAGCCATGGGGGGCCATCTAGGCGATCTCTAGGACCGTAATACTGGAGAACATCTCGACAACAAATATACATTTTTACAACAACAAAAACATGGTTATATATGATTATATGTCAAAGAAAACAGATTTATTGTAACAAAATTAATGCCACTGGTATCTCACCTGGGAGATCAAGTAAAGAAATCAAGACAAGACTTGAGATGGCCTCAGCTGCAATGACAAGACTGAATGTGATCTGGAAAAGTAACATCAGTTTTCATGTGAAGATCAAATTATACAAATCACTTGTATTATCTATTCTCTTATATGGATGTGAGAGCTGGACACTCACTGCAGATACGGAGCGAAGGATTCAGGCTTTCGAGCATAAATGTTATAGAAGAATTTTGCGCATTTGCTATAAAGAGCACAAAACAAATGTCTATGTTAGAGAGAAGATAAACACCTATGCAGGCCACCAAGAACCACTTTTGTCAGTAGTGAAACGTCGAAAGCTTGCCTGGTTTGGGCATGTAACTCGTCATGACTCCCTTTCGAAAATGATCCTCCAGGGAACAGTCGAAGGTAAACGGAGAAGAGGAAGGCAAAGAAACTCCTGGGCTGATAACATCAAAGAATGGGCAGGACACGGTTTTTCCACACTTGTACGCATTGCTGAGGATAGAGAGCAGTGGAGGACTGTTGCGTGTAAATTCTCGCAACATCGTTTTATGTACAATATATATTTTGTAATGAAAGGGAAACATTTGCTTGAAATTTATATTCACTTTTTATTGTAAGCAGTTGTCTCCTCGCGTTGGTATCGAACTAGAGGATATTTTTGAGGACATTATTTATACTTCGGCAGACGTGACTGTCTTGCTGAAGTCAGACTAAGGAGAGTGAACTGATCTCATACATCTGGTTATCTCCTGGCTGTTATAGAAAAGGATGGAGTTTTTTCACCTGACTACATTTACAGCACTATGAAATATAACATGCATCTGACTCATCATTGTAATGCTGTCTACCGTCTATTGCTGTATTGAATGTTGCTGTGATAATGACTGTTTGATGTGCCTACATATTCGCGTAACCATTTTGTCACTGTGGCGTCCACAATAAATAATGAAGAAAAACGTCAACGGCTGTTACAAGAATCATTGACTTTATACGTCGTGAGTTTACTGACGTCCTATGTGGATTGCCCTGTTATTTTTGTATGAACATTGTTTGACTGAACACATCTGCACACTACACAAAACCAGACATGCGGATACCATCCATCATCATATGGCATCACGCATCATTTGGTGGCCATAAGCTGGTTTGATTCTGGTACCAGCCAACACGGGGTCCCTTACCCACTTCATTTTCAACAAGAATTCATCAGCATCCTTCAAGAAATTAACATTCTTCAATACAGTCAACATCTTCAAAATTTTCAAAGTACTCGGCGTTGCCCGGTAAAAGTCAAAATTTCAACTTTTTGACGGAAACAAGAATTTGACAGTACCCGGCGTTGTTACATGTTGCCGGATAACTCGGACTGCTGTTATCTTTTACGCAAGTCAAGCAAGTTGCTGCTGTCAAGGTTCCAGTGCTGTCGTTTTTGTGAAGGTCAAGTGCCGGTTGAAACGGGTTGTTTTCTGAAGAAGGCCAAGTACCGATTTCCATCAACTTACTTTTGGATTAGAAGGTCAAGTGCCGAAACAACTCAACACACAGTATTTCAGAAGCTCTTGTACCATCGTGTTAGCAGTGGAAGCAGTTCAGATGTGCCATCATCGTTGGAGCTTCGCTCTTTAGGACGTTGATTGACATCCGTTTTTTTCTGCTGTTCTACGATTGGAAGCCTATAAGTTAAGTGGCCTGTTTGTATGTAAACTGTGCCCTTATACTTCTGCTGAGTCTTCTGTGTATCATCTCATTCATTCTATATGTTATATGTTTATATGTTATTTGTATATTTATATGTTTATATTTCAGCGGGTTCTCGGTTGGGTGGTGTCTCCGTTAGATTATGCCACGTCATAGAGGTCGTCTATTGTGAGCGTTTTCTGTAGGGTTTGCAAATTTCCGATACTGGAATTTGCTAAGCGACTTCTGTTGCTATTTATGTTAGCTGTGATGACATGTTTTAATATTGTTTTCGTTATTATTTCGCATTCTTTAGTTTTGTTTTGATTTGTTTGTATTTGTTAGCCTACTCTTGTCTATAATTTAGTTTCATACAACATTTTTGTTTATACACTGTGGTGTCATGTATTTTGTTTAATTCTATCGCAGATATCGTCACATTTTTTGTGATATTTCATTAATTTCTGCTTTATTTTTAGTTGATTTCTGCGAACGTTTTTGTATTGTTGCTGATCTTTGTTATTGTTTACATTGTTATTGTTTACATTGTTTGCATTGTTTACATTTTCAATGTTTACATTCTGCATGTGTTTACATAGTCATTGTTTACAGTTATAGTAATTAGTTAATGGGCTATGCTAATGCACTGTTACTACTACACTGATGATAAATGAATGATGAATAGTGTCGTGCACTATTGAATGAGAAGTGCACTTATGATCAAGAATTGAGTGTTGATATTTCATATACAAGTTCTTTGATTGGAGACTTGTTTCCCACAGAGACTGGGATAATATAATGTGATGTGAATATACAAGTGCTTAATTAAGACTTGTTACACTTAGGTTTGAAATAAATTAGTTAATTATTTCAGGTTTTGGACTCATATGTTAGACAACATGTCTACATTTGAGCACTTTATTGAGCAGGGTAAATTGCTTGGGAAGACTGGTGATAAGTTAGAAGAATTTGCAACTGCTCGATATGATAAAGCAATGGAAGCTGAACAAAAAAAACTGCATATGGAAGCTGAACAAAAGAAACTGCAGATGCAGGTGGATGAAAAAAGATTCCAAATGGAAATGGAAAAACAAAAAAGGGAATCAGAAGCTGAGGAGAGAAAACTCCAGCTACAGCTAGAAGCTGAAAGACTTCAAAAAGAGGCTGAAAATAAAAGACTTGAAAAAGAGGCTGAAAATAAAAGACTTGAAAAAGAAGCTGAAAATAAAAGACTTGAAAAAGAGGCTGAAAATAAAAGACTTGAAAAAGAAGCTGAAAATGAAAGACTTCAAAAAGAGGCTCAGGCTGAGGAAAGAAGATTACAGAGAGAGTCTGATGAGAGGAAAGAGAAAGCAAAAATGGAACATGAAGAAAAGGTCTTAGCTTTAGAGTTGGAAAAATTGAAAAATTGACGAGCATGAGTAATGGTAATGATTCAAACAAGGGTTCATCTTCTGGTAAGGCTAATAATGATACTTTTAAGATTAAGTTACCAACATTTAGTCCTTCCAGTGATGACATAATGTTCTATCTGGACAGATTTGAACAAGCATGTACAGCTCATAACATAGACAAAGCAAAATATGTTTATCAGTTATCAGGGATACTGACAGGTAAAGCTCTAAGTATATTAAATATGGTGGATGAACCTGACAAGAACAATTATGAGGTTGTCAGGGCCGCTTTGTTAAAGAAATATCAGCTTAACGAAGACGGCTATCGTCTACAATTTAAAAACATGTTACCTGAAAATGGAGTTGAATTCTCCGAGTTTATTGCAAGAATACGCATTACTTTCTCACGATGGGTTGAACTATCTAAGACGGAAAAAACTTATGAAGGACTTATGGACTTAATACTTAGAGACAAAGTCATGTCGTCTGTCAATGAGTCTTTCCTTGCTTTCCTTCATGAACGTAAACCTAAAACAATAAAAGAAATGGAAGATTTCTGTTGCCAATACGTAACTGCGCACCCACACATAACCATGGGTAACTCTAAGGTGAAAGAAGGTTTACCAGTTGCTTCGGCAGCTCCGTATGGCCAAAACTTTGCTCGTAGATTCCAACAAAATTTTGATAGAAAGAGTAGCGGTAATTTCTGTCAAAATCATGGAAATCAATTTCATGGTGATTCTTCTTCGAAGAATTGGAGACAACCGATAGTACTCGTTACTATCACCCTAATAATTATAAGCATTTCAAAAGAGGATATGGTAATAGAGGTTATTCCTGCCGAAGACCTCAGAACCAAACAAATAGATGTTCGCATCAATGTGAACATGATAGTAATCGTGGAAACTGGAATTCGAACCAGGATAACAATTACAATAGAGACAATAATAACTGCAGAGATAATAATAACTCTGATAACTTCAGAGGTAATAATAGTCGGGGTAGATCTCAACACAAAAAAAAAGAGATATCAGCAGGCTAATGCTGTACAACAGGAAACTGAGGGAGCCTGTAATCATGTTGTTGATAGTAAAAACTTTGACGCTGTCACTGGTTCTGCTTTTGACTTTGAGAGAGCAAACAAATGCCCCCAATGCAGTACTTTATTCGAACCGGGTACCATAACTACTTTGAGTTGTGGTCACCCACTTCCCGCTCTTCCTGCTGCTGTTGCGCATGACGGGAGGGTTTCTTTAATTCTACATAAGGGTCTTGTTAATGATACTCCGGTCTCACTACTTTTCGATTCCGGATGCACCACTATTGGTGTTAGACAATCGCTTGTAGATCCATCTTGTGCTACAGGAAGGGTTATTAAATGTGTCACATTTGGCGGCACTCTAGAAAAATATCCTACTGCTGTAATTCGCATTGCCACTCCTTTCTTTACTGGAGATGTGCATGCTTGTCTCTTACCTAATCCTATTGCGGACCTTATTATTGGTCGTATTCACGGAGTTAGGGAGTGTACCCCACAGCAGATTGCTGCTTGGGAAGATAATAACATGCAAGCTACAAATGCAGTAGTTACAAGAGCACAAGCTCTACAAACACCCGAAACTTCACTGAATAGTGATAATGAAGTTGATAGCCAAGATAGTCACTTAGTAATCACTCGTGATTCTTTCATAAAATTGCAAGAAGAAGATCCTTCTTTAAAAAAATTCTTCGTTCTTGCGAAGAAAAGGTGATCCGAATCAGGATACAAATAGAAAATCTTGGATTGCAATGAGAAACGGCGTACTTGTACGTATGGTACAAGATTCGACTACGTCGGCACATTCGCAAATTCTTGTTCCCAAGAGCATGAGAGTGCAAATATTACAACATGCTCATGACTCGCAATGTGCTGGACATATGGGTTTTTCCCGTACGAAGTCGAGAGTCCTTGCGGCTTTCTTTTGGCCTTTTGTCAATAAGGACATTCGTATTTACTGCCGATCATGCAAGGTATGTCAGGAGGTCAAATCTAGAGGACCACGACATGCTGCGCCTATCCAGGCTGCTGACATTCCTATTCGGCCGTTTCAGAAAATGGCCATAGATATTATTGGCCCTTTTAAGGTCAAGTCGGCCAGAGGACATCAGTTTATCCTTACATGTGTCGATATGTGCACACGTTGGCCAGAGGCTATTCCTCTTAAGAGCATATCTACTACAGATATCGCAGATGCTCTTTGGTTGATATTTTCTCGCTTGGGGTTCCCCAGAGAAATATTGTCAGACCATGGCACTCAACTCATATCTGACACTATGTCACAGGTAATGTCTACCTTACATATTGAACGATCTCTCAGTAGTATCTACCATCCTATGTCTAATGGGTTAGTTGAGCGTCTGAATAGAACGCTCAAGACTTTGCTTGGTAAGATAACTGAAGATCATCCTCAAGATTGGGACAGGGTTTTACCCGCGGCTCTCTTTGCCTATAGAGAAGTCCCTAATGAACACACAGGATTTTCTCCCTTCGAACTTGTCTTTGGCGCGCGTCCACGCGGCCCTATGTCTTTATTACACGATCTCATCACTGCCGATGATATTAGCGATGAAACTCAATCCTCATATGAGTATGTCATTGCTCTTAGACAAAAGATCATTGAGGCATGTAAGCTAGCAACTGCTTCATCAGAAATTGCTAAAGAGAAGGCAAGGCAGTTTGCTAACAAGAATAGATGTCTACGACAACTTTGTCCAGGTGACAAAGCATTCGTCCTACTCCCCAGTAGGGAAAATAGACTTCTTATTGCATGGAAAGGTCCGTATGCAATAGTCTCTCGGATTTCCGATGTTGACTATGTGGTCGATATTGATGGAAAGCATAAAACTTTCCACATAAACATGCTTTCGGAATTTCACGAACGTCCGGACTATTTGCTGCCTATTTTCCAGGCAACGGATGATGCTCCTGCACCTCACGGTCATTATTCATCCCTGTCTGTCATACAGGATGAGGAATCTACCTTCTCTGATGTCAATCTTCCCCTTCCAGTGGTTCCATTACATTCCACGGAATCTTGGAAAAACGTTTCTGTTTCTCCTAATCTTTCTGGTGACGAACATCGACGAGACTTGTCGATGTTACAAACATTTCAGGATGTTCTCACTGACATTCCTGGACACACAGATGTCATAGAACATGACATAATTCTTACCGACAATAATCCAATTAGGGTTAGGCCGTATCCTATCCTATACACTTTCAGTCGCAAGTGGAAAAGGAATTGGATGAAATGATTCAATTAAATATAATTGAACCATCGACTTCACCATATTCTTCTTCCATGGTTATTGTCCGGAAGAAGGATAAGAACATACGAATTTGCGTTGATTATCGCAAATTGAATCAGGTCACAAAGTTCGATGCTGAACCGATGCCTTTGTTAGAAGATCTACTGATTAGACTTTCTAATTCTAGATTCTTCACTAAACTTGACTTGTCTAAAGGTTATTGGCAAGTGCCTTTAGCAGAGCATGCCAAACCTCTTACTGCTTTTTCTACACCTAGGGGTCTATTTCAATGGAATGTTATGCCTTTTGGTCTCATGAACGCCCCTGCCACTTTCGTTCGCATGATGCGTCGAATTCTGTCACATCGTTCGGATGTCATCGCATACTTAGATGACATCTGTCTCTTCAGTGATACCTGGGAAGATCACTATTTAGGGTTATATGACTTACTGTCCACTTTACGTGAGAATAATTTGACAGCAAAACCTTCTAAAGCTTTTGTTGGTTTTGGTGAAATCTCTTTCCTGGGTCATCGTGTTGGTCATGGTCTCTTGAAGACAGAAGACCACAATACTTCCAAAATACTGAACATCTCTGTTCCTAAAACGAAGAAACAAGTTAGGAGTCTCTTAGGTTTAATTCAATTTTATGGGAGATTTATTCCAAATTTATCTTCGATCATGGCACCTCTCTCAACATTGTTGAAGAAAGGTTCGCCTAATCTGGTCCGTTGGTCTGAAGAATGCCAATCTTCACTAGACCAAATCAAGAATATATTTTCTTCTCCTCCCATCTTAAGATTACCTACTCTTGATAGGACTTTTGTTCTTCGGAGTGATGCTTCATCCACTGGGATTGGAGCAGCACTGATGCAAGAATATGCAAATACTCTGCATCCTGTTATGTACATTTCTAGAAAACTAAATGCGGCAGAGAGGAACTACTCGGTTTTAGACCGTGAGTTGTTAGCGATGGTTTGGTCAATTCTAAAGCTACAAAGATTCCTCCTGGGCGCACATTTCATTCTAGAGACTGATCAGAAAGCTCTTACAGCTATTCAGACTAAGAATTTGAAGAGTTCGAGATCCACTCGATATGCTATAGCTCTTCAACCTTTTCACTTCACGGTACGAGCTATCCGTGGTGCGGATAATGTGATGGCTGACATTTTGTCTAGATGCCCACATGACTCCAACTAATACTTCTGTCCTATATTTCCATATATTACAGAGTCATAACACACCTATATTTCTACAATAGATTAGCACATCTGTACTCACTTTATATGTACACACTATCGTGCTTTGTTGTCATCTTCTTCTGTTTCGTTTTTTAAGATGATAGAGGAGGACTGAGTAGTTAATATAAGGGCCGTTAGTTTACTAAACAGCCACAATTATTAATAATGTATTGTACCTTATGAAGCATATTAGTTATTAATTAGCATTATATTGCTTGTACTTTCTCAGAATGTCATTGTTGAGCTGAGGACTTACCTTACTAGTATCAAGCATGACGAGTTCTAGATTGTGTACTTACCCTCGGAATACCAGAGCATATGTCCTGGATCGTCATGTAGTTTAACTTTACTATGTACTTATGTCATTACATGTCAAAGAATGTACTATTTAAATTTTCCTATCAGATTTGTACATCCATTTTTAAAGACAATATTAGAGTATGCTGTTTAATGATGATTATGGTAACTTGCATACGTATATTGTGTTTACATGCTAACGTGATGTGTGTTGGTGACACCTCCCCGATGTGAATATTTTTTGAGACATATTTATTTTTCTGTTGAGGTATATCCTCACCAGACACTCTATAAATAGCCGATTGTTTGGCAATTTAATTAATTATCAGCGAATAATTCGTGCGTTTTGAGCTTTTATCGGGAGGCGGTGGTGATATGTTGCGTGATAAATTCTCTCAACATCGTTTTATTACAATATCTATTTTATAACGCAAGGGCAACAACTGCTTGAAATTTATAGTCACTTTTCTCGGTAAGCATTTGTCTTCTCGCGTTGGTATCGAATGCAGTTAAGTTTGTTATGCGTTCTGTGGTCATTTTTGGCGCTGGACTGCGCATTGACTTATAAGGTAATCTTGCTGGTTCTTAGGGTCGAACTCGGTTTTTCGCTGGACCCACCACTAGTGTCGATCGATTTCCGCGATTGAGCGCAATGGCAAAGAGCTAAAGAGATGCCTCGTTGATAGAGGATCTCCGCTATTTTTTGTTCTGTCAGGGATGTGTAGTCCTCTTAATGGATATTTCGTTTATTCGAGATAATACCTCTAGTGTATTTCCACATGCCGGGAGGCGCGATATTTCTGTGTACTTCTTGAAGGCAAGGTAAATTGACTTTTCATTAACTCTATCGATTTTTGGTCGTGAGCGATTTCGATTCATAGCCTGTCTTCGAAAGTCGTCGTCACGAGATGTTTTCCCAGCTCACATGTCGCTGTATTGTACTGCATCGGTTGATGCATGTACCAAGGACCATTACTTGCTACTTTGTTAAATGAACTAGGTTTGGAAAGCCTTTATTATCTAGAGGATATTTTTGAGGACATTATTTATACTTCGGCAGACGTGTCTGTCTTGCTGAAGTCAAACTAAGGAGAGTGAACTGATCTCATACATCTGGTTATCTCCTGGCTGTTATAGAAAAGGATGGAGTTTTTCACCTGACTACATTTACAGCACTATGAAATATAACATGCATCTGACTCATCATTGTAATGCTGTCTACCGTCTATTGCTGTATTGAATGTTGCTGTGATAATGACTGTTTGATGTGTCTACATATTCGCGTAACCATTTTGTCACTGTGGCGTCCACAATAAATAATGAAGAAAAAACGTCAACAGCTGTTTCAAGAATCATTGACTTTATACGTCGTGAATTAACTGACGTCCTTATGTGGATTGCCCTGTTTTTGTATGATCATTGTTTGACTGAACATCATCTGCACACTTCACAAAACCAGACCACGGGCACCATCACTCAACCCATGGTGCACGCATCAAGGACCCTGTCTGCTGATGTTTCCACCATGGCACCCCTACGACCCATGACGGGTTACGGGTTGAGATGAGATGAGATCTCACCTTCCGAGTAATGTTTTTGTAGCATCTCTGTTGTAATCATATTTTTTAAGTATCTTTTCCCCACCATTATTCAGTTACTCAGCAAAATGCGTATACAGTTTCAGGTACGTAATTGCAGCCTTATAAAAAGTATATAAAATAACTAAAACCATCAACGGAAAACGGGATGCAAACAATATTACGTTAGTAATAAATAAGCATGAAAATTTCACCACAACAGCATAGGGGAAATAAACATGATGGGCAGAGCACTTCAGAGGAACACTGAGTAAGGAACCACCAGAGATGCAGCTGAATGTTCCAGAGGCTGAAAATGATCTACACGTAAATACATACAGTCCACTAAGAAAAAAAAATCACAGCTATCAAAGGGTTAAAGAATGGAAAAGCTCCTGGTCACGACATTTAAATGCTGAGTTATTTAAGAAAGCCATGAATTAGCAGCAGAACTATTAGAACCACCATTGCACAAGTCTGGAAAACAGTGACAACACCAACGGAGTGGAATAAAGGAATAATTGTCAGTTTACCAAAGAATGGCGTCTTTACAGACTGCAACAACTGGAGAGGAATTGTTCTCCTCTTAGTTCCCAGTAAAACAATAGGCAGGATAATTCTTTAGCGAATTTCAAAAGCAGTAGACCATAAACTGAGGAAAGAACAAGCAGGTTTCAAAAAGAAAATTGCGCATTTCATGTATTCACCCACATGAACATTATACAGCAGTTCTCAGAATGGGAGATACAGCTGTACATTAACTTGGTGATTTTGAAAAGGCTTTTGACAGCATAATCATAGACAGCATATGAAAAATACTGAGGGTTTATGGAATTTCCAGCTGCATTGTGTCCATAATCAAAAGCGACAATGCAACCTAACTTTTGAGTTGAAGACAGGAGTATGACATGGATGCCCCTTGTGAACCTCTTTATTTGTGTATGTCTTAGACCACAGAGGGCAGTCCAAAAGAAATAAGATGGACAACGTTTTCTACATTGGAAGATCTAGAAAACGCAGATGAAAATACTCGCAGAAACACATCAGCACATCCTAGAAAAAATCAGATAGACTGATTAATTATAGCCTACAGATGGGTCTAAACATCAACCTAAAGAAGACAGAGGTCATGCAGAGGACAACAACCTCCAGCATGAGAATGAAGGGAGAGGCAGCCCTAAGGTGGATGTCTGAAACTTCATTAACAAGGGCAGTTATTGAGTCAGAAACTCAGTCCATGCTTTGGAAAACCCAAAATGGATGGCTACGGCATGAATTGAAAACTTCCATAGAGGATTCGAATCTTCATGAACTGGTCTGGATCTACTGTCCTGGTCAAGCGTCAACGAAGGAGCTGGCAGACTAGCTTCAAGAGCAATCATATTGGGTTCATTGGATATGGGCAAGGGAGAGATACTGAGGACTATTAATGATCGCCTATTAGAGAATGACACTGCAATCGATCGATCATCAAGTCTAAGATTGCTGGAGTTTGGCATTAGCCGTAAGACTGGCAGGGATTGACGTATGAGAGGATGCATACTGCGTGTATACGACCATGGCGCAACAGGGACAATCAACATGCATACCCTTCGACATTTGCTGAGGGCGACTGAGCACATCTGGGTTTGCCCCTAATGCAATGACGTCGATTCTGAATAGTAATTATTAAAATTAAAATTATAATGATAATGATAATAATAATGAGAAGAAGAAGAAGAATAGCGTACAATTGTTACATATTGACAGTATTATGTAATCAAATACGCGTACATCAGACATGGAATTATGTGTCTTCTTCTTTTTTGATCCTTAGCCGCCGACTGTCAAAGCAGTCAGTGACCAGCACGCCTGGTGGCGTCTTGTAGGGCAGCAACAAACTGCTTCTTCTTTCCTCGGTAAGAGGCCACCCTTCGTGCAATAACCCAGCTCTAGTTCATTATTTGCATCTCGGCCTTTAGAGTTCTCCGTCAAGATGTTCTTGTTCGGCCTCTCTTTCGCTTTTGTTCAGGTGCCCATAGCATAGCTAATCTTGTGATGGCATAGGGCCATCTCTAAAGACGTGGCCAATCCGACTCCAGCGTCTACCAACTATGATGGTGTGCAAGTCCTCTTTGATGCTCTGCGTAAGCAGTTCATGGTTAGTGATGATATTCGGTCAAATAAGTCGGAGAATTTTCCTGAAGCATATTGAGTGGAAAGAGGACAACTTTGATTTTTCCTTCTCTGTTAATCTCCAGCATTCCGCACCATAGAGAAGCACAGAAAGCACACAGTTCTCATATCATTTTAATTTAGTGTCTGTACTGTACTAAGAGGACTTCCAGATGTTGTTTAGACTTGCAAAGGCTGTTCTCGCTTTATTCATTTTGTTGTTGATGTCTTTGCTTGTTTTCCCGTCTGGAGCTACAATGCATCCTAGTATGTAAATGTGTCTGCTCCAGCTTCTGGATAATTATTGATATTGGCTCAGGATTGATCACAATGAGTGGCATATACTCTGTCTTCTTTAGATTGATGTTTAAACCCACCTCTAGGCTATAATTATTCAGTCTATCTGTTTTGTCTCTGTAGCGAAATTTGGTTCCTCTTGCTTTGTTGTGGAAAAAAAAATGTGTAGCGCGACTCCCACACACACACACCAGCGCAAGGTCAGCGCGGCGGTCTTTCTTTGAAGTTTGTAGACAGCGGAAATGTGAATTACGGTTGAAGCCAGACAATATTACTAACGAATGAGGAAATAGCTATATAGGAATGTATGACGGACTTTAAAAGTATGCATTTACTGAAAATTAAATTATTAATTACCGGAGAACGCCCGGTTGGAATAATATTAAATAAATATAACTCAACAAAGGAGATATACTAGGAATTATATCCAAAAGGATATTATTCAAATATAAATAGTTTTAAAGATAATTAATATTTTTCACCTTCATCACATCGGCTAAAAGTTAGCTAATAATCTTTAAAAATTTATTACACTAACAAGCCTCAACGGATTTGTATAAAACGTATATGTAATGAAAGCCTCAAATGGGGAAAAGGAATTGATACATAGGAAGGACGGAAGAATATAAGTGTGTAGTGAACAGAAGAGAAAAACAAGTACAGGAAAAACACAGATTGCTTCAAATCGCCTCAAATCAGGAGATGAAACTAAAATCTTTTGGGGAATTTGGGAGCTGCTTTCTCGTACGGCCGAGAGACTGAAATATAAGGACAGAGCGGCGCATTGGAAATCACACACACCAAATCCAGAAGCCAAAGTGAGAAACTGGAAGACAGTATCTGCAAGAAAAGTTATTTTTTCACGCTGCATGCAGGGCAGATTAACTTCAACCAAAATAATCTCACCGTGAGCTTATAGATCCTAAGAGGGTATGTAAGTTTATTAAAGATATATGTATGAATAATATCATTTTATTTCAGATTTTATTTCTGATTGATTGTAGCAGATATAATAAAAATGGAATGACGCTAACCAAAGATAACCTTCACCGGCATTGTCAGGAAGCATAACCATTAATTGGTTAACCACATATATCATGGCTAGTTTTTGCCTGGAAGCTTACGACATACCCGCAAGTACATAAGTGACTTGACATCCATAAGTGGAAGGCAAAGGTTATATCGTTCCCATGTATCATAACATGTGATTTATTCATGTATATTGTTAATTCTGCACATTATACATTATCTTATCATGCTATCTCTGTAACATACTACCATGATTCATTCATTTATATACAAACACTGAAGACATGGTCGCATCATGAACAGCAGTGGGTGGTGAGATTGTTGGAACAATGGCCACCTATTACTTCTTGTTCCAGGTTTTTATGATCAATGTTTATGATCATTCCTGATCGAGAAACTAAAGACTTGAAGAAGTTGATCCAGCTCACTGAAGCCTAGAGGTCAACCAAACTTCAACACCTTAGTCCCCCGTAGTTATAGGGCGGGCTGAAGGAAAGTCTTCCGTACTCCAGTGTGTCGGAGGAACCTCGAGCAGACGTGGCTAAAGATGAGTTTATATGTATCCATCCAACAAATCCTGTGAGCAGTTTCTAAAACGACGGTCTAATGATGACACTAGATGGCAAGAGATAATGTGACAATCCTTTTGTTGTAAATTCAGTGGAAGATAAATCCAAGACTTTTTCTATTAGTTATTTTTATTTGTAACTGTAAATAATCATACATTTTACCATCTTCCAACACCCATTTATCATTACAAGAATATATAGATGTACATAATAAATTGGATAATTGTACTCATTTGACTTGTTAAATTTTTAACTGTTAAATTTTGAGTTACTTTTTCAAATTTAATTATATTATCACATAGGGTTACGATGGCGAAAGTAGCAACTTATACTTCTGAAGCCTAAATCTATTGTCCAGCTCAGAGTATTCACAGCTGTAACTCACTTGTGATACCAGTGTACTTCTCGGGCACTGGAACTTCATACTTTCTGGAGAGAGATTCTACTTCTGCTCTACCACTATTATCATAATAGGAAAACCTTTCACTACACTGGGGGCTCTTTCGCGGGATATTATTTTGTATCCTGAGCCACTATCTATGTATTCTTCTATCTTGAGCCACAAATAGTTTGTAAAAATAAATTTTTTTGAAAAATTCTAAAACTTAGAAATTTTTCGTAATAGTAGTACCATTGAGTACGAAGTAAATAGGAAACGCTCACAAGGATTTTAGGATTTGTCTTGTTCAAAGTAATTAATTGATTTTAATTAAGTTAGTTGGTTAGTGAAGATAAAATTATATATCCTCTGGTAAGTAAGCATCATGGCTGAATTGGTGAAGTTTAGAGCTGCGATTATGCAGGAAGGAAAAGACTTGGGTATGACAGGAGATGCTCTAATTCGACATATCACAACTGAAGTGGATAAATATTTAGATAGAGAGACTAAAAGAAGGGAAGCTGAAGATGAAAGAGAAGCCAACAGATTTGAAGTTGAGGCTGAAGCTAGGAAACTACAAGCAGAGAGAGAAGCCAAAAGAATGGAAGCAGAGAGAGAAGAAAAGAGACTAATGTCTGAAGCTGAAGAAAGAAGGTTACAAAGAGCTCATGAGTTAAGTTTAAAGGAACTTGAACTCCAGGGAGCAGCTAGCAATCATGGTGCTAGCTCACCTCACTCTGAGAGTAGCTCCAACCATAGCATGGCAAATGGAGCCATGAGTTTCGACCTGGATTGATTTATTGAGAAGGAGGACGCCATTGAGTCATACCTGGATAGATATGAGAGACTGGCCACTACCTATGGATTGGAAAAGGAAAAATGCAGCCTTAAGCTATCTCAGGGGTTGAGGGGAGTTTCATACGATGTTTATTTAAAACTCTCAAAAGAAGACCAGGAAGATTATGAAATCTTAAAACAAGCTTTACTGGTCAGGTACGAAAAGAATTCTGAATCTTATAGAAAGAGATTCCGAACTGCTAAGCTACTTCCAGGAGAAAACTATCACCAGTTTTCTGTCAGATTGGAAACTTATCTGACAAAATGGATTAGCTTAGGAAAATGTCAAGATATAAAAGAAATGGTCATGATGGAACCACTGAGAGAATCCATGCCTCAGGAAATGAGAAAATTTCTTATGGAGCAAGGAGCTGAGAGATTGGAAGATATTTTAACCATGGCTGAAAGATATCAAGCAGCTCAGTCAGAAGTGTCAGGAAATAAGAAGAAGCAGGGTGAGAACTTCAATCCTTCACAAAACTTTACCAACTATGAACACAGGGACAATTCCAACAAGAACAAACACAGAACTGATTATAAAGACAAAACCCCTCTAGGATCAGAAAAGAAACCCCCAAGAAAGGAAGGAAAGTGGTGTAAATCTTGCCAAATGAGTAACCACAATACTGCGGAATGCAGACGGAAAAACCCTCCTCATCACGCTGCATGCCTTACAACAGAGAACAAGGGAAGGAAGGACCTGGCTGATAGTCAGAAGGACCTCCATCATCCCCCTGTCTGTGAGGAAGTGACCTTGAATGGCACCCAAGTACTGTGCTTATATGATACAGGCTTGGCCTTTGACTCAGTAGTGTGCTCTTCTCTGGTGAGTCCGGAACAGATAACCACAGAAACAGTGGAAATCAGAGGACCAGTCAAGGGAGCAGGAACCATGACACTGCCCATAGCCCGAATCAACATAAGATCTCGCTATGTGGAAGGAGAGATCAAAGCAGCAGTGATGGACAACCCTATTTACCCATTAATACTGGGATGTAGATATTTTTTTCTAGGAGAACCTATAAGACCCATAGTGATGGCAACAGTCCAGACCAGGGCAAGCTCTAAGAAAGAGGAGCACACTATAATCAATACTCATCCAGAAGAGATGAGAAAGGCTCAAACTGCTGACAGTACATTGAAGCCTTGCTTTGGCAAATTACCTAAAAGCCATAACCCTCCAGAGAAAGGAGACTTATATATGAAAAATGGCCTACTATAAAGAAAAGCTGGAACAGGACCTAAAGGACATGGACAGCTTGTAGTGCCAAAATCATACAGTGAGCAGGTTATGAAGCTAGGACATGCTATACCTTTCAGTGGACATATGGGAATAGGGGACACTGGACAACGGATAGCCTGTCACTACTTTTAGCCAAGGATCACAGAGGACATAAAGAGTTATGTGAGATCCTGTCCAGAATACCAAAGAGTAGCTCCTAAACATAGGACTGCACCAGCAACACTGGGAGAAATGCCCATCATGGGAACGCCCTTCGAACGGGTTGCCGTGGATATTGTTGGACCCCTCAGTAGGACCAAGAAGAGAAATGCATATATCTTAACCTTGGTCGATACTTGCTCTATGTGGGGAGAGGCAGTAGCAATGTCATCGATAGATTCGAAACATGTGGCAGAGGCACTGTTAACAATATTCACCCGATTAGGTTTCCCACATCAAATATTGACTGACAATGGTTCTCAGTTTAGGGGAAAGCTAACGCAAGAAGTATTCAGGTTATTTCAAGCTAGACATTATCACTGTAGCCCGTACCACGCCCAAGGGAATGGTCAAGTAGAGCGGTTCAATGGCACGCTCATTTCAATCCTTAGAAAGTTGGCTAGTGAGAAACCTGAAACTTGGGACACATACTTACCCTCAGCACTATTTGCCTACAGGGCAGTCCCACATAACTCCACAGGATTGGCTCCAGCTACATTGTTGTTTGGACGACCAATCAAAGGTCCACTGGAAGCATTGTTGCGGACATGGACTGATGAAAAAGCAGAAGAAACCGTGACTTCTTCATACCAATACGTCAACGAGTTGACATCTCGATTGAAAACAAGTTGGAAACTGGCAAATGATAACTTGAGACAGGCCAGGAGGAAGCAGGCTGCTTACTGCAATAAAACAGCAAAAGATAGGGAACTTGAGGTGGGAGAAAAGGTTCTGTTACTGTTGCCCAGCAGCAATAATAAATTGCAAATTGGATGGCAGGGACCCTACGTCATATTGGAAAAACTTTCCCGGACAACTATAAGATTGACAAGAAAGGAAAGGAGAAGGTGTATCATGTCAACCTTCTTAAAACGTATTATGACAGGGAAGCATCAGACGTTGCCCATATCATGACCCTGGCCATTGCAACAGAAATGCAGGATGAACCAATTTCCTCCATGGAATACCCCCTAACAACTACGGAAAGCTATGCTCAGGTTAATGTGAGTGAACATTTAACTCTTGAGCAGAGGAAAAAGGTTCAGGAGGAGTTAGAAATCCATGCTGATGTACTCACAGATAAGCCGGGGTGTACTAATCTGTTAGATTATGACATGCCGATTACTGACCCTACACCAGTTTGTATGCGGACATACCCTATTCCTTATGCTAAAGGACAGGCACTGAAGGATGAGATTGATTATCTCTTAAAAGAGAACATTATTTCAAAGTCTGAATCTCCCTACAGCTCAAGTGTGGTGCTATTAAGGAAACCTATTAGTGAACACAGGTTATGCATTGATTATAGGAAACTAAATGCTGTCACTGAATCTCAGGTAGACCCATTACCTGACACCAATCAGTTGTTTGCTACATTGAGTAAGGCTCGGTATTTTTCAAAAGTAGATCTAAGCAAGGGATACTACCAAATACCAGTGAAACCAGAAGTTAGGAAACTGTTAGCCTTTAGTACACCGGATGGACATTACGAGTTCAATGTACTTCCATTTGGTTTAAAGAATGCTCCAAGTATCTTCACCAGAATGATGAGGAAATTGTTGGAACCATTACAAAATCCTCATATCACCAACTTTATGGATGATATTCTGATTGCTACCACTACGTTCGAGGAACACATAGTAGCACTCTCCATGTTGTTAGGTAGATTGAGAGAAACGGGATTGACAGCACGCCCAACTAAGTGTCATATTGGATGTGAGACATTGGAATTTTTAGGTCACACTATCTCTACAGGGCAAATGTGTCCGGAACCAAAGAATGTAGAGAAAATGAGAAAAGCACCAAGACCACAAACTAAGAAGGATGTAAGATCCTTTGTGTCACTGTGCGGGTTTTATCAGAAATATATACCCCATTTTAACTCATTATGCGCGCCATTAACCGACTTAACCAAAAAAGGTCAGCCAGATAAAATACAATGGACTGCGGCGTGTGAACAGGCTTATACAGAGTTGAAAAATAAGCTGACAAATAAACCTATCCTTGCCCTTCCCGATCTCACACAAGAATTCGTACTAAGAACGGATGCTAGCAATGTAGGCATTGGAGCAACATTACTACAGCGGGCAGACACACCGCCACATATGCTATTACCAGTAGCGTTTGCCAGTAGAAAGTTAAATACAGCTTAAAGAAATTATTCTACCGTTGAACGTGAATGCCTCGCTTTGGTCTGGTTGATCAACAAATTCGCCCCTTTTCTTTACGGGAAACACTTCATTGTGGAAAGTGATCACCAGCCTTTGATGTTTTTAGCAGTGTCTAAAAAATTAAATTCACGACTTTTAAGGTGGAGTTTACTGTTAACTCCATATTCGTTCAATGTGAGATACATTCCAGGACGGGACAATCTTGGACCCGATTTTTTTAAGTCGTCATCCTATCAAAGGAGATATAGAAAAACAGAAAAGTAAGGAGAAACTGCAGCATGAGTTACCAAAAAGTTAACTGTGCATGCACTGTTTTAAAGAAGAGGGCTCTGTAGCGAAATTTGGTTCCTCTTGCTTTGCTGTGGAAAAATAATGTGTAGCGCGACTCCCACACACACACACCAGCGCAAGGTCAGCGCGGCGGTCTTTCTTTGAAGTTTGTAGACAGCGGAAATGTGAATTACGGTTGAAGCCAGACAATATTACTAAAGAATGAGGAAATAGCTATATAGGAATGTATGACGGACTTTAAAAGTATGCATTTACTGAAAATTAAATTATTAATTACCGGAGAACGCCCGGTTGGAATAATATTAAATAAATATAACTCAACAAAGGAGATAGACTAGGAATTATATCCAAAAGGATATTATTCAAATATAAATAGTTTTAAAGATAATTAATATTTTTCACCTTCATCACATCGGCTAAAAGTTAGCTAATAATCTTTAAAAATTTATTACACTAACAAGCCTCAACGGATTTGTATAAAACGTATATGTAATGAAAGCCTCAAATGGGGAAAAGGAATTGATACATAGGAAGGACGGAAGAATATAAGTGTGTAGTGAACAGAAGAGAAAAACAAGTACAGGAAAAACACAGATTGCTTCAAATCGCCTCAAATCAGGAGATGAAACTAAAATCTTTTGGGGAATTCTGGAGCTGCTTTCTCGTACGGGCGAGAGACTGAAATATAAGGACAGAGGGACGCGTTGAAAATCACACACACCAAATCCAGAAGCCAAAGTGAGAAACTGGAAGACAGTATCTGCAAGAAAAGTTATTTTTTCACGCTGCATGCAGGGCGGATTAACTTCAACCAAAATAATCTCACCGTGAGCTTATAGACCCTAAGAGGGTATGTAAGTTTATTAAAGATATATGTATGAATAATATCATTTTATTTCAAATTTTATTTCTAATTGATTGTAGCAGATATAATAACAAAGGGAATGACGCTAACCAGAGATAACCTTCACCGGCATTGTCAGGAAGCATAACCATTAATTGGTTAACCACATATATCATGGCTAGTTTTTGCCTGGAAGCTTACGACATACCCGCAAGTACATAAGTGACTTGACATCCATAAGTGGAAGGCAAAGGTTATATCGTTCCCATGTATCATAACATGTGATTTATTCATGTATATTGTTAATTCTGCACATTATACATTATCTTATCATGCTATCTCTGTAACATACTACCATGATTCATTCATTTATATACAAACACTGAAGACATGGTCGCATCATGAACAGCAGTGGGTGGTGAGAATGTTGGAACAATGGCCACCTATTACTTCTTGTTCCAGGTTTTTATGATCAATGTTTATGATCATTCCTGATCGAGAAACTAAAGACTTGAAGAAGTTGATTCAGCTCACTGAAGCCTAGAGGTCAACCAAACTTCAACACCTTAGTCCCCCGTAGTTATAGGGCGGGCTGAAGGAAAGTCTTCCGTACTCCAGCGTGTCGGAGGAACCTCGAGCAGACGTGGCTAAAGATGAGTTTATATGTATCCATCCAACAAATCCTGTGAGCAGTTTCTAAAACGACGGTCTAATGATGACACTAGGCAAGAGATAATGTGACAATCCTTTTGTTGTAAATTCAGTGGAAGATAAATCCAAGACTTTTTCTATTAGTTATTTTAATTTGTAACTGTAAATAATCATACATTTTACCATCTTCCAACACCCATTTATCATTACAAGAATATATAGATGTACATAATAAATTAAATAATTGTACTCATTTGACTTGTTAAATTTTTAACTGTTAAATTTTGAGTTACTTTTTCAAATTTAATTATATTATCACATAGGGTTACGATAGCGAAAGTAGCATCTTATACTTCTGAAGCCTAAATCTATTGTCCAGCTCAGAGTATTCACAGCTGTAACTCACTTGTGATACCAGTGTACTTCTCGGGCACTGGAACTTCATACTTTCTGGAGAGAGATACTGCTTCTGCTCTACCACTATTATCATAATAGGAAAACCTTTCGCTACAGTCTAGGATGTGTTGATGTGTTTGTGCGAGAAGTGACATCTGCGTATTCTAGATCTTCCAATGTAGAAAACGTGGTCCATCTTATTTCTCTTGGACTGCCCTCTGTCGTCTGGCGCAAAAATAAAGAGGTTCATAAGGGGCATCCCTGTCGTACTCCAGTCTTCACCTCAAAAGTTAGGTTGCTCTGCCCAACACTATATGTAAAGTTAGCATTGTTGCTTTTGATTATGGACACAATGCAGCAGGGAATTCCATAAACCCTCAGTATCTTCATAGGCAGTCCCTTGAGTATGCTGTCAAATGCCTTTTCAAAATCAGCAAAGTAAATGTATAGCTGTATCTGTCATTCTGAGCCCTGCTGTATTTTGTTTCCCTTAACCAACGGCACTTGGGCTTTCAGCCCTTCGGCCCAATGACATGTCATTGCGAGGCTGGGGAGCGTGTGAACTTTCCTTCCAACCCGGTAAGGAGCTTTGCTCCTTCCCATCTACAGAGGGTTTATCTCAGGAACAGTTCAGGTTATTAAGTCAAAATCCTGGTCGTTGACACTCTTTCAAGTGCTAATGTCCGGGCTTGAACCTTGAAAACCTGGTCGCCAGCGCAACGTTGTAACCATTACACCAGCGCGGCTCCCAGCCCTGCTTATAATGTTCATGTTGGTAAATATATGAAATGCGCAATTTTCTTTTTGAACTCTGCTTGTTCTTTCCTCAGTTTATGGTCTACTGCTTTTGAAATTCTCTGGAGAATTATCCTGCCTAGTTTTTTAATGGGAACGAAGAGGAGAGTAATTACTCTCCAGTTTTTGTAGTCTGTAAAGTAGCCTTTCTTGGGCAAACTGACAATTATTCCTTTATTCCACTCCGTTGTTGTTGTCACTGTTTTCCATACTTATGCGAATGGTGGTTCTAATAGTTCTGCTGCTAGTTCATGGTCTTTCTTAAATAACTCAGCATTTAAATGTCGTGACCAGGAGCTTTTCCATTCTTTAACCCATTGACAGCTGTGATTATTTATTCCCTTGGTGGACTCTCTGTATTAACGTCTAGATCATTTTCAGGCTCTGGAACATTCAGCTGCATTTCTGGTGATTCCTTATTCAGTGTTTCTCTGAAGTGCTCTGCCCATGTTGTTTATTTCCCTTATGCTGTAGTGATGACATTTCGTTGCTTATTTATTAGTAACTTAATATTGTTTGCACCCCGTTTTCCGTTGATGGTTTTAGTTAATTTATATACTTTTTTATAAGGCTGCAATTACGTACCTGAAATTGTATACGCATTTTGCTGAATAACTGAATAATGGTGGGGACAAGATACTTAAAAAATATGTTTACCATAGAGATGCTACAAAAACATTACTCGGAAGGTGAGATACCAGTGGCATTAATTTTGTTATAATAAATCTGTTTTCTTTGACATATAATCATATATAACCATGTTTTTGTTGTTGTAAAAATGTATATCTGTTGCCGAGATGTCCTCCAGTATTACGGTCCTAGAGATCGCGTAGATGGCTACCCATGGTTTAGATTAAGTTGAATTATTAGTTGTGTTAGTACCTGTTGTGTTATTGTAGTTTATGACGTATGTGAGTGTCGTAGATTTGTCATAGGTGATTAAGACTTAGTTTGGTCCCTTCTGAGTAGACATAGATAATCGATAGCTCAGTGGGAGGTGAAAAAAATAGAAATAGATTTCACGAGTGAGGTGGAGGAAATATAGTAGATTCTGTCTCTGACACTCGAGAAGCTTCTCTCAGTCAGCCTATCATCTACAACAGAGTTAGATTAGTCAGACAAATCTAATATAATATATATTAATATATATGTCCTCACCTACCCACACACATAAGTGACGACAATAGACGCACAACACGTGAACCTATGACGATGAAAATATAGATGTTTGGGAACGAACTGACCGCCACACTGATAAATTTAATTGTGAAGTTTAATTATCAAAAAAAAACTTCCATCACAACATATAAAATTACGTCAAACATATACAAATAGTCATAAAGTCAATGAATTGCTACAGGAATGATAGACCCGTTGGTATGATCTTTTCCCTCGATGTATAGCCCGCAGTCCTGTTAGAAGAAAAGTGATAGCTCCAAAGAGTCACGGATACATAAGATTTAGTCTAAGATTTCCCTTTAAAGGTATAAACAGACTTGGATACTCAGATCTATCCTAAGAAAAAATATTGTTAGCAACAAAACAAACTTGCATAAAGAAATTTAAGACAGCAAAATGGGTGCCAAAATACAACAATAAAAGAATCGCTCAGTCCTGCATTCACTCTATTCAGTCAGCCGTGATCACTAGCTTTTGTTCGTACTTACAGCTTTGGTAGCAACTTCTGGACAAACAATTTTTAGGACATGCACATACAGAAGCTCCAAGGTTAGACACTGGCCAAGGGAACCCCAGCTCCAAAAAGATAGGTTAAATTCGCTTCTTCAGGGAACGTTTCCTTGGTATTTCTTATTTAGGGATATCAGGTTCTGTCACATTAAAATTGTCCAGGCACGAACGTTAACAGCGAGCAAAGTTTCAATAGATTAGATTTCTAGTAACTAGGAATGTCAGGTAACTGCCTTCTCTCAGTATAGGATTTTATTTGATCACACCACATACTAGTCACAGCTCCGTCAGAATGTTTATTGATTGTAATATTTTACTTGCCACAAGGGCTGAAATGTACTTGAGGTTTCTCTCAGGAAGAATTAAATCTAGCGCCATAGACCCGTTACTTTATTTAAATCTTAAAGTTTATGAAATGGGTACTCTGTTGTTCTGGATGCCAATGCAATGCCAGACAGGTTTTACTTTATACACCTACGTCTTTAAGAATAAAATGTTTATGTTCTTCACAGATACTACTCAGTACTCAACGCTGGCAAAGTTGGATCACCCCAGTTTCGCTGAATAAAGAGAAAACAACATATAAAATACTTATACATACTATTCCCTCGGTTATAACGTACATTATAAACTGCAAGCGTAGAGCTTGTCTTATCATTTAAATCTCCCGTGAAATAAGTTATATTCACAAATAACAAAATCAATCATCATGAATTAGAAATACATACGTATTTCGTCAATACTCAATGATGAATCAGTGCAGTTATATGTTAGTTTTAAAAAATATTCTCGACTGAGTGTTTAGCAGTTAAACTAAATTTATTTATAGCTGCATGAGTTTAAGCTAGAAATTATCATTTATTCTGCTTTCCACTGAAACACGTCACTAGAGAAAGTAACAGCCTTATAATTTAATTTCTTCTGCACGAAAGAAACTAGTGAAATATAATAGGCGATTTTAACACTAAGATCACTCACAAAATACTAGATATATTATATTACCTCCAACCAGAACTACGAGTATCACAACGAAACTAAGAGTTTCACTTATAAATATAAGTATCTAGAACGAAGTGACCACGTCTACTGCAATTTGGAGATCAGAATGATGAAGTCTGAACTACTATGGTATATTATATGAAACAGACCAAGGGTCCAACGTTATTTCGAAATCCGAAATAGCGCTGGTATCTCCCCCTCTCCTAACACTTCACACCAACTCAGAAGCCTGTCTTAACGCCCTCTCCGACATACGGCCACTCTGGGCGATGTATGTCTGGCGCTTTCCACACCTCAGGCCGAAAACTAGCCGAAGAAACACTGTGACAGGGGAAACTGTTGACAGATGTCTGCTCTCTATGTCTGACCAGAACGTATATTCACAGTTATTCGTCTAGTGCAGTGACTGACACATTATGTAATAAAATGTGTTTCTAGTATGAGAAAAGCAACAGGTAAACGTTAGAATGGTAAAATATATATTTAGTCGCAAACGAACGAATGCGAAAAAAACACAGGAAAAGGATAAGAGAGTGATAATAAAGTAGAGGACACGAGTAGAAAAGAAAAGAATATAGAAAATGTATTGATCATAATTCTCTATGCGACAATATCATCATCATCATCATCATAATCGGAACCTCTTCTACCCCACAAAACGAGGTGTAGAGGTGACCCAAAGAGCACAAGGCTCCTGGGCAAAACATGTAATCAAAGTATCTGGCAAACAGGTGATTAGCCCATTGTGCAATATGCGACAATATATATATATATATATATATATATATATATATATATATAATATATATATATATATATATATATATATATATATATATATATATATATATATATATATATATATATACAGTATATATATACAGTATATATATACAGTATATATATATAATTTTTGTTCTTTTGATTGTACTTGATTAGTTAGCATTAGAAATAAGTAATTTTTTGAGATTGTATGATGGCACAGTGCAAACAGACACAGTATAACATGCAAGACAGTCAGACTCTAGCCCTCGTAAAGACGATTACCGACACATTAGCCAATGTAGACAACAGTGCTAAATACTCAAACATAAAAGGTAATGTAGACTTGTTTTCAGGCGACCCGCACGCATGCCGTAAGTTGCTTACAGACATTGACAAATGTGCAATGTCAATAAATGCAGATGAATTTGAGAAAGTGTGGTGAACAATTCTAATACCCATATATAAATTAGAACGTAAATGTAAAGCCGAACGAAAATAATACATAGGAGAAAGAAGAATGGAGGAAGACCAGTGCTTTTCCGCAGTAATAGATAACGCCTTACGATTTGTATAACGTCCCCTCATGCTAGACTTCCCATTGAAACAACGGATATTGTCCAAAGGGTATAACTTAAAGGGGGTGGAAGTGGATGGGAAAGTATAAGACAACAGAAACAAAAATTTTTTAATAGAATTATCTAAATAAAAAAAGAAATATAGAAAATTTAATAAATATTTAAAGTGTATTAAAAGTATATTGTTAAAGTATAAGTTTGTAAAGTAATAAAAACAATCATTTAAAAATTTAGATAAAAAAGGGTGGGGGGGGGGATACGGTAAGGATGGGGATGGATGTAAAAAAGGGGGGGGGGGGGGGTTGAGTTAAAAAGAATAACAAATGTGATGATGGGTTAATTAAGGAAATGTTAGATATTAAATAGGAGGTGGGAATATAGGTTAAGGGGGAATAAATAAAAGTAGATAT
>JAMPIV010021252.1:0-36829 GCA_024509875.1 Oreohelix idahoensis | reverse complement strand
CTTCTAAAGCGGTGAAAAAGAAGACAAGGTTTTCAATGCAGACACGCCCTCAGCACCATTAGCGACACTACAATACAAAAACCAAAACCAGTGTGTGAAATTAACATTCCAAACATTGCTCGAGTACGAAGCATTGCGTGGCTTGTCCAAGGCCTACTATAAATTAATCGCCTCTATTGAATCTCGCACAGACGCTAATGGTGCTCATGTCGAAGATGTCATTTCTACTGGACACGTTATTTTCTCCATTTCTACAATACTTCAAAGTTTTGGTTCAAGCCTCAGAGACTGCAGTTAAATAGTGGATCCAGAAATATTTGGATCGATTATGGGAAACAGCAACGACTGCTGGAGTCAGTCGAATGGCTATACCATCAACAGCTGTTATCAACAATGCACCAACCACTTCCGATGCCCAGAAATTAGCCTTCACTTACTGTTCCTTTCCCGTTGCCTCTGATACATTCGTTCAGGAGTATGACAAACAACTACAGATGGTACAAGGCACACCTTACTCTACATCAAGATCTTTCATTACAGAGACGCCTTCTATTTCATCAGATCTACCATTACAGAGACAGAGCATAATTCATTCATAGGATTGCTTGATAGTAATCGAGAAAGGACATCACGCAAGCAAACTATACAATCACCACATGATGATGTGTATACAAAAATAACATCTGAGATGGAGCTACCGACAGCTGAATTGAGCAGTCTTATAAAAATCTTCTGCCATCAATGGTACCTATACCTTGTAGCGGTATGGCAGCTTGTGTACCCTGACAATCCCCAGAGCTATGCCAGTGGGAGTTTTACTCCTGGTAGGTTCAACCAAGCTGGACCGTTCTGCGTGGGTAGGGGACAGACAAAAGCTGGTACCCTGGTCCTCCAGGTTGTGGGTTTTAGCATAGGGCCGACACCCCTGTCTATGTGAAAAATCGCACATGTTACGGAAACGGCAACAAATGGAGAAACTTTGATGCGGGGCGGACATCCGGAGTCACAGGCTCATATGACTGACAGTGGTGAAAGCCGAAAGGAAGCCACTGGCATGAAAACGGATGCCCTGACCGCAAAACACGAAACCAGAATTAGTTTTTGGAACGTCAGAACCATGAATGACGCAGGAAAGCTGAGACAGATCACAGCAGAGATGAGAAATGACAAACTATATATCCTGGGAATAAGCGAGAGCAGATGGTCAGGGAAGGGGAGAATAAAAACAGCTACAGGGGAAACAGTACTTTATTCTGGTAGAAAGGATGGTCAGCACAACGAAGGTGTAGCCATTATCCTGAAGAAAGGAATGGAAAGGTCTTTACTGGAATGGAAACCCATTAACAACAGACTAATAAGAGCAAGACTGAGAGGGAGATTCACCAACACCACAATTATACAATGCTACGCACCAACAAATGACAGCGATGAAGAGATCAAGGATGCGTTCTATCAACAGATACAACAGGAAATGGAAACCGTACCCAGGTACGATCTTATTATAGTAATGGGAGACCTAAATGCGAAAGTTGGAACACACAATAATTACAACGAAAGAGTAATGGGGAAATGCGGCAGTGGAACAGTAAATGAGAACGGGGACAAATTATTAAGCCAAAAACCAGATAGATCACATAATGATCAATGGCAGATGGAGACATGCACTACAAGACGTGAAAGTAAGAAGAGGCGCAGATGTGGGAAGTGATCATCACCTAGTAGTAGCAAGACTGAAGGGGAAACTCAGAGCTGCTGCTGGACCATTTGCAGTCAAACAGAAAAGATATAACATCACGAAACTTAAGGACCCCCTCACCAGAAAAGCGTTCGTGGTCGACGTAAAGAGACGATATCAGATTACCAAAAGCCAGGAAAGAACAGAGACCGACGATGTCGACCAGAAATTCAACACCATCTCAACAATATACAATGAAAGCAGCAAGTCATGCTTGGGATTCCAGGAAAGAAAGAGCCAAGACTGGATAACACCAGAAACGCTAAACACCATAGCGAAGAGAAAAGAAATGAAAAGAAAGAAAACAGAAGCTAAGTCTCCCAGGTTAAAGGCAATATATAGTGAACAGTACAGCCAGATGGACAAGGAAGTAAAACGTCAAACCCGTGGTAACAAAAG
Source organism: Oreohelix idahoensis (assembly GCA_024509875.1). Classification (NCBI taxonomy): domain Eukaryota; kingdom Metazoa; phylum Mollusca; class Gastropoda; order Stylommatophora; family Oreohelicidae; genus Oreohelix; species Oreohelix idahoensis. The sequence goes on along the minus strand of JAMPIV010021252.1, from coordinate 34,695 downwards.
GACATTTCTGAATGACCTTGCAAGGCAGACAGAAGAGGCAGCACTGAGAAATGAACAAAGCACAGTTTATAAAATAACTAAAGCTATCAGTGGAAAACGAGGTGCAAACAACATAACGTTAGTAAAAGACAAGCAAGGAAATCTCATCACCACAGCACAGGGGCAGGAAACAAGATGGGCAGAGCACTTCGGAGAAACACTGAATAAGGAACCTGCAGAGACTCAGCTGAATGTTCCTGAGGCTGAAAGTGACTTAGACGTAAATACAGACATTCCACGAAAAGAAGAAATCATCACAGCTAACAAAGGGATAAAAAATGGAAAAGCGCCTGGTCACGACAATCTAAATGCTGAGCTATTCATGACAGACCTTGAATCAGCAGCAGAACTATTAGAACCACTATTTGCACAAGTCTGGGAAACTGAGACAACACCAACAGAGTGGAGTAAAGGAATAATTGTCAAATTGCCCAAGAAGGGCGACCTTGCAGACTGCAACAACTGGAGAGGAATTACCCTCCTCTCAGTCCCCAGCAAAATACTAGGCAAGATAATCATCCAGAGAATTTCAAAAGCAGTTGACCATAAATTGAGGAAAGAACAAGCGGGCTTCAGAAAGAACAGAAGATGTGCAGATCATATATTTACTATCAGGAACATTATAGAGCAGTGCTCGGAATGGCAGAGACAGCTGTACATTAACTTTGTTGATTTTGAAAAGGCTTTCGACAGCATACACAGGGACAGCCTATGGAAAATTCTGAGGGCTTATGGAATCCTCAGCCGCATTGTTTCCATCATAAAAAGCCTCTATTCTAACTTTACGTGCAGTGTTGGATCGAGTAATGTAACTTTCGAAGTGAAAACAGGAGTACGACAGGGATGCCCCTTATCAACAACATTATTTTTGACAGTCATAGATTGGGTGATGTGCCAGACAACAGAGGGCAGTCCAAGAGGAATTAGATGGACACAGTTTTCTACACTGGAAGACCTGGAATATGCAGATGACATTGCACTACTCGCGCATTCACATCAACACATTCAAGACAAAACCTATAGATTAAATAAGTATGGCCAGCAGGTTGGCATGAACATCAATCTGAAGAAGACAGAGGTCATGACACTAAATGTGGGCAATCCTGAGCCAATAACTGTAAGGAACCAGAAGTTAGAACAGACAGACACACTTACTTAACTGGGAAGCATAGTAACACCTGACGGCGGAATAAGCAAGGACATTAGCAACAGAATGAATAAAGCGAGAACAACCTTTGCTGTTCTCAACAACATTTGGAAGTCTTCGCAGTACAGCACAAACACCAAATTAAGACTGTACGAGAGCTGTGTACTTTCTGTGCTTCTCTATGGTGCGGAATGTTGGAGAGTAACAGAGAAGGAAATGTCGAAACTGTCCTCCTTCCACACAATCTGCCTAAGGAGAATTCTCCGAATCTCTTGGCCAAATACCATCAGCAACCAAGAACTACTTATTCGGAGTAACCAGGAGGACATGCACACCATCATAGCTGGCAGACGCTGGAGTTGTGTTGTCCACGTCCTCAGAAGGGACCCTGATACCATCACAAGAACAGCTATGCTATGGACCCCCGAGGAAAAGCGAAAGAGAGGCCGACCAAAAACAACTTGGCGGAGAACTTTGGAAGCTGAGATGCAAAGAATGAACCACAGTTGGGGCACTGTACGAAGGATGGCCGCCGACCGAGCAAAGTGGAATCAATTTGTTGCTGCCCTACAAGACGCCACCAGGCGTGATGGCCGCTTACTGCTTTGACATTTGGCGGTTATGGATCAAAGAAGAAGAAGATAAAAATCTTACGAACAGCTTCAGGCTGATTACATGTCTCTAAAAAGTCGCTACGAAAACAGCAAAACTCACATTCAGTATCAGACTACACAACAGCACACAAACGAATTGGGTGACAAACAAAAACGTGCGGACAGCGTCCGACCTCAACAACAAATACTACATTCAGAACTACGCCTTAATGAACGTAATTCCCTGGACACTCCGGAAAATCCTGCAGCCAGTGTCTGCAGAATTCCGGTCAAAATTTCAAATCGCCACCCGTCACTTCGACCGGCAGTTGCCAGCACACACCACAAGACTTCTAGCAGCCACATCACAACTGGAACAAGGGAAGCAACAGCTGTTATTACTGGCACCCACACGAACAGAAGAAAACATCTCATCTTTGGGGACCAAACCATGAAGGAGCTTCAACAATCAAAACTAGAAACTTGTGATACTGATTCGGTGTCTGTTCGCTTCAAGAACAGGGCATCAACTCACGACCTACTGACCCACCTTGAACGGTTTTCGCCTGATCTCTCTGTAACTAGAGTAACTGTGCACATAGGTCTGTCAGACTCAATAAAAGATATTGAACTCTCGCAGACAGACCTAAACGAGATCACATTCATATTTCGGTCCCTATTCCATAATGCCAAAATTTATTTTTCCTCTATTATCCCACCAGTCCGTGCCTATTACCGCAAATGTGTTGAAACTAACAATGCTAAACTTAAAAAACACTGCCTCAGAAACGAACATGTTTTCATTCATCACAGCTCAGTCTTCCTTGCCACATCTGGAGCCCATAGGAAGCATCTTTACAGCGGCGACATTACGTTGTCCAGTCAAAGGACAAGTATGTTGGCGACAAATATAAAATATCAAGAAAGCACCCTCAAAGGCACAACTCGCACATCAGCATCAATATATCCATCCAAACGCCATGTGAATATAAATAGCTACTCCTCTAATGCCAAATATGACCTTCATTTTCCATCACTACCCACAACTTTAAACACCAGCCGCCCAAAATCATCAGACAATCAGGATCATCACGGTATACCTCTTGTTAGAATCACGGATGTGCAGGAAACCAACAATGTCTGCCTTTAACAATCTTCTGCCAATGGCGACCCTCCTCGACAACACCGACTTGACCCACTCCATTCCCGAAGGTCTGTAAGTGACCCAATATATATATATATATATATATATATATATATATATATATATATATATATATATATATATATATATATATATATATATATACTACTCGTCAAAAGTCAAGGGCCACTTAGAAAAACCTTGGTTGAAACCATAAAACAAATCTGATATAAACGTAATTGGTATCAGTCAAAAGGGCATTTATTGAATACCAAATTGACATGTCACGTAAAGAAATAGAAACACACATTCAAACGCAATAAAGCTGTGAAGTGTGTCACCCACCTTTTAAAAATTCACACAATAGATATTGGACAAATAGACATTTCAAAATCGAGTATGACCACCGTTTGCAGGAAGGCATTCAAGACAGCGTAGACGCATCGAGTCCACAAGGGTCCGAAGAGTATCATGAGGAACAGCTTGCCATTCCTGAAGCAGAAATTCAGTCAGCTGTGCAACATCCATTGGCAAGGTGTGATTTGTTGACAATCTTCGACCAAGGACATCCCAGAGGTGCTCAATCGGAGAAAGGTCAGGTGAATGAGCTGGCCACGCCATCCTGATGATCCCATATTGCTGAATAACCTCATTCACCACACGAGCTCGATGAGGTCGAGCCTTATCACCTTGGATGATGGCATTACCACCTATAGCCTCCAGAGCAGGCTGAACAATTGATCTCAAGATTTCGTTCTGTTATCTTGGGCCGGTCATGTTGCCTTGGATGATGTAGAGTGGGGTCCTGCCGCGTCTGGAGAAGCCTCCGCAGACCATGACAGAACCCCTACCATAACGATCCACCTCTCGAATTGTGTCATTAGTAAATCGCTCTACTGGTCGTCTCCAAATTCGAATCCAGCCATCATTGAATGACACAGTGAAGCGAGATTCATCAGTGAAGAGAACTTGACTCCATTCTTGCCTTGTCCATCGGATGTGCTTGCGACACCAAGCAACACGGGCTCTGCGATGAGCAAGAGTAAGAGGGATTCTGACTGCAGGACGTCGAGCAGCCAGTCCAAATGCATGTAAACGTCTGCAAATGGTGCTTTGATTGACATTAACGTTTAGGTTGCCTCAGCCGACAACTTAGAGTGGAACAAGTCACTGTTCGATGGCGCAGCGCTGACAACAAGAGGTACCGGTCATCATGTCTATTGGTGCATCTAGGGCGACCTAGCCGGTGGCGATCCTCCACACTTCCTGTGGCCTGAAATTTCTCCAAAATTCTTTGGATGATAGAGTGTGACACTGCAAGCCGTCTAGCAACCTCACGGAGAGATAAACCACTTTCAACCCACGCTATAGCCCTCATTCTTTGTAAGGTGTCAAGACTTCTTCCCGGTGGCATGGTTTTTACAAGTGATGAAACTACCCTAAGTCTGCTGATTGTAAAACAAATTAAGAGTGAACTCTGTTCACAAAAAGTCTCCATTGCACGTGGAATGTCAATCAGCACGATTACTTCACCTGTTTGGTTGTACGGAAGTTTGAAAAAACAGATAAAAAATGTGAATTTATGGTCAGCAAACCAAATTTCACGTGATCACCATGGTTGTCGGTGAGTTGTTTTTATGCTTAACGTGCATATAGGACTGTCAGATGAAGATATTGCACCCATGTTTACTAAAAACTTCCTTCATTTAATCATTCTATGCGCTTATATGAAAGTGTATTGAAAATAATATAATGGCCCTTGACTTTTGACGAGTAGTATATATATATATATACTGTTCAAAAAAAGAAACGCAACATTTTTGGTGTTACTTTTATAAAAGATATTCGCTGATTGGACATCAGTCAACCTATCGACTGTGTCCACCTGGTCATTAACTTCTCGTGGTTACCTGAATTGTACTCACCTCCTGATTCGTGAGGTCATGACAGAGGTCAAGGTCACAACAACATTTTTGACAATAACTCGTGACAGGTTCATGAGAATCCCGTGAAACTTACTGAACACAAAACTCTCTGACCATATTATTGAATGCCTATAAAAGATTGACGCTCCTCGAATAAATTCAGTTGAAAATTTAATGCGTAAATATGGCTCATCTCACTACAGAACAACGACTCATCATCATTGGATGTTTACAGACTGGACAGTCACAAAGTGTAGTGGCCAGACAATTTAATGTGGTTAGAAGCACCATTAGTCGCCTTTGGAGGCGATTTCAAGAAACTGGCTCAGTGGCTGACCGGCCGCGCAGTAGAAGACCCAGAGTCACAACTCCTGCCGAATACCGCTTCATACGGCAGCGTCACCTCAGGAATCGACTTGTATCTTCGTCCTCCACAGTCCAGTCAATGTCAGCAGCTTGTCGAATTTCAGATCAAACGGTCAGGAGTTTTGTCAAAAATGTTGTTTTGACCTTGACCTCTGTCATGACCTCACGAATCATGAGGTGAGTACAATTCAGGTAACCACGAGAAGTTAATGACCAGGTGGACACAGTCGATAGGTTGATTGGTGTCCAATCAGCGAATATCTTTTATAAAAGTAACACTAAAAATGTTGCGTTTCTTTTTTTGAACAGTAGATATATATATATATATATATATATGTATATATATATATATATATATATATATATATATATATATATATATATATATATATATATATATATATATATATATATATATATATATATATATATCATCATCATCATCATGTGATGTATTCTTTCCAGAACGTTGTCACCATTACAGCTGCTCTGAACGCATCACGATTCTGGGCAAGACAACCTTCATCAGCCAAAGACAAGTTCAGACTCTCTGTGATGTCCTGGGTCCACCGTCGTCTAGGTCGACCCCTTCCCCTTTTTCCAGAGACCATGCCTTCCATCACTGAGATTCTAGTAGACAATTAGAGACAAGTTTTAGCAATTTATATTTCCACTTCTCTCAGTTATCGCCGCAGAAACGATCTAGAGACCATAAATATAGAAAGCATATGGCTAGATGTAAAGCCACAAAAGCAAAGACCCATTGTAATAGGATATCTTTATCGAAATCCCAGTGTAGGAACAACAAGGTTTGAAGATTTCACGAACATGATGGATAAAGTTATCCCTACAGTCAATGAAATTATTCTTCTTGGTGATTTCAATATTGATAAGCCAAACCAAACATGGACCAACATCATAGCATCGTATAACATGAAATAAATAGTCAACAAACCTACCAGAGTAACAGAAACATCTTCCACACTGATCGATTACATCTATGTAACCTGTCCAGAAAACATTATAGACTGAATGTTCCATCCCTACTATTGCTATGAGTGACCACTATCCCATATGTTACACTTGGGCAAAAAATGGGTACAAATCTCCAAAAAATAAACACATCAGTATTTAATATAGAAGTCTAAATAATTTCAACCAAGAATTATTTTAAAATGATGGTTTTTGTGTCTTTATTCACCGGCGATGAAAATTGTTGAAATGTTGAGGGTAAACGGAGCATCGTACTTTTTCTTCAGTTCGGCAAATCCAATCGCAATGTCAAGGCCATGGAGCTGTCACATTTTACATGCAACAAAAAGACTTTTACCACCCCCTTACGCGACGTCAGAAATCTCTTCCTCCCACCTTTCCCCTTCATATTTTTAACATTCTGTTTGTATCCGTTATCATGTTTTTTAATGAGTGTCAGATTGACAGAGTGGTTAGAGCGCTGGTCTCTTGCGGCTAAGGTACCGGGTTCGATTCACGGTATCATCGTGCTCCAGTCGTCCTAGCTGTGAATGGGTACCTGACTTTGCCCTTCAGTTAGGGAAGGAAAAGGCAGCGATGAAAGGAACTGGTCACCCCCACCTCTCGATACTGGACCTAGTATAGTGAAGTCTCTAACACGTCACTCCCTTACGGCAGTATCTGCTATGCGACTCAATTTACCTTTTTTTTATCATCATCATCATCATCATCATGCTCATTTGCGATCTGTAGAGCAGTGATGATAAAGATATACGACCTATTTTCATGTCTCTTTTTGAATACTTTCAACGATTTAACGTGTAGTTTTCGAATTTGTCTTGTTAAGCTGATTGTCAAGACACCTACAAAACTAAACAAGGTAACACTGACCGACATAATGCAGGCGAGAGTCATACCCATCAATCCCCGCCCCCGCATCAGACAACACAATACACCCCGCACCCCCGCCGACCCCAAGGTTCAGTTCCAGTGCTTATACACACCATAATACCCCCATGGAGAAATACGGAGAGTTCAAATCAAGCTAAACAATTGACCGGAGGATACCTGGAAGCACAGAATAGAGAAATGGTATACACGGATGGCACAGAATATTATCAGAACACCAGCAAATATCGAACACGAAGACAACCAGAAATCGATTATCAGTTTAAATACCCAGATACGGTTTATCAAGAGATCATTTTAGAAGCCTATCGGAATACACAGTCTCCTAAGGAAAAACGAAGCCCCACGAGGAACACTGTAAACCTAGTTATACAAGATCAACCCAGGTTGCAAAGATGTAGAGTAAGCAAACTTCGCAAAATCCCATACACTTCGAATCGATGTAGATCACAGAACGATCGAGCTGTTTCATTCCCTACACAGGACCATATAAATTACATTGCAACAAATCGACGTCACTTCAATCCACAGAAGAGAGACTCTTACCACCACCATCACCCAACCAGACGAATAAGCCCTTTGATGTCCTGCCACACAACCGGATGGATAAATTGCCGTAGTGAAAGAGAGAGTGCACAAGTACATTGCCGTAGTGAAAGAGAGAGCGCACAAGTACATTGCCGTGGAGAAAGAGATAGCGCACAAGTACATTGCCGTAGTGAAAGAGAGAGCGCACAAGTACATTGCAGTGGAGAAAGAGATAGCGCACATGTACATTGCCGTAGTGAAAGAGAGAGCGCAAAAGTACATTGCCGTAGTGAAAGAGAGAGTGCACAATCTTGGCGGACTGAGAGAGAGATTTGCCGCGCGGAAACGGTGTTAGATTTTTTGCTCGAATTTAAGGAAACAAATGTAAGAAAAAAAATGTAAGAAAAAGTGCGGAGCTCGGTTTGGGTTCGAAATTTCAACAATTTACATCTGCCGGTGAATAAAGACACAAGAACCAAAATGATTTGCGAAATGCGCCTTTCGCTGATGTTTACCAACTTCCTGATCCTGATGACACCATTGAATATTGGACACGGTCATTGTATTGTATTTTTAATAAGCATGCGCCTACTAAAGAAATTGGCGTAAAAAAGACAAATAAAATCTCCAATTATCACACAAGAAGTACTTGCCGCTATGAGGCAGATGGATCGAGTACACAAAAATAAGGACATCATTTCCTATCGGGCAGCAAGGAACAAAGTACAATGTTTAATTTGCAGAGAAAAGTAAAACTACTTTAGTCATTTAGTTCAAAGCAAAAGCAACAATAGAAATATATGGAAGGCAATCAATACCTTAGTGAACAAAAGAAATTCGCCAGACTCACGAACACCCAATACTTCATTTACTTGTACATCATTTTCAGGCAGACATCCACAATATAAAATCCGCCATACCTTCTTCCCCTTGTGAATTCAGCAAATTATCTACGTTCTGCGAGAACAAGTGTACTAACACCATTCCACGCGACATTCCTTTTATAACAGTTAACGAAGTTTATAACTATCTTATTGATCTTAAAGATAATAACTCATCGTGACTTGATCGAATACTGCGTTATGCTGCACCAGCTAATACTGATACAGTAACATACATATATAATTGTTACTGTTGTAATTCGTTACAAGCTGTTCTGTTAGTGTTTCTGTTATTGTTAAATGTTTGTGGTGGGTGTTGTGGTGTAGTACCACTGACAAGGACGATGTCAGAAAGGTCGGGCTTACTGTTAGTGGCCGACAGGTGTGTAAATATAACGGGCAAATGTCATGAGTTCTTTATGTTGGTCTATGTTCTGTTATCACCCACACAACAGTAACGTAAGGTCAGGAAATCCACCAACGGGTAAGACGAATAAGGTTTTTCCAACGCATACACCGTTTATTGATCACAGCAACATTGACATCACGGACAGTACATTGTCACAGGTTATAAAATGAATCAGATCGCATGAATAGCGAATCAAGGAACAGTCAATTGTTGAAAACGTTACAATGGCAAACATGTGCTAATAATCCATAATGACTTCACTTGTTGAAAACGTTACAATGGCACACATGTGCTAATAATCCATAGTAACTTCACTTGTTGAAACCGTTACAATGGCACACATGGGCTAATAATCCAGAATGAATTTGATCACTTAGCGATTCATCATACATTGAAATAGCAGAAATAATCCATAGGGAATTGGTTGCGTAAATAGCAATTCGTCATAAATAGTCATAGCCGATATAATCCATGGCATTTTAATAATCTATTGAATCTCTTCCCTTAAATAACACTCTGGACACACTAGAGAGACTATCCCCGTCTTGAAGCTCTGCCACAAACCTAATGACCGAGATTATAGTTTCTCAGTACAACTCAGTAAATCTTCGCCCAAGCGCGAACAAACTGCTTGACATGTGAGGCCAGCTCACCCGTATCCCTTCCCCAACTACTACTAAGAACATTTGAACACTTTCTTTATTTTTAAAAACTAACACATACTCAGTTGAACTATGTTCCAAAAATATCGTACACAAAGCACCAAAATAAAAAAAAATCATCTCATAACTTTAAACTTTAGTTTACCTGTAAACTAAGACAGGTCACGGCAGAAATGAGAAACTATAGGTTACACATCCTAGGGATAAGCGAGAGCAGATGGACAGGGGCAGGAAAAGTTAAAACAGCAACAGGAGAAACAGTACTTTACTCTGGAAGAGAGGATGGACAGCACAATGAAGGCGTAGCCATTATTCTACAGAAAGGGATAGAAAGGACATTACTGGAATGGAAACCCATCAACAACAGACTGATAAGATTAAGATTGAGAGGGAGATTCACCAACACTACAATAATACAATGCTACGCACCAACGAATGATAGCGATGAGGAGGTCAAGGATGAATTCTATCAACAACTGCAGAAAGAAATGGAAGACACACCTAGATATGATCTTGTTATAGTAATGGGAGACCTCAATGCGAAAGTTGGTACATACAATACGTATAATGAAAGAACAATGGGGAAATGCGGCAGCGGAACAGCAAATGAAAATGGGGATAAACTAATAAGTTTCTATAGCATTAACAGCCTGGTCATTGGAGGAACACTTTTCCCACACAAAGAAATTCACAAATTAACATGGGAATCACCAAATGGTCGTGACAGAAATCAGATAGACCACATCATGGTTAACGGTAGATGGAGACATGCATTACAAGATGTGAAGGTAAGAAGAGGTGCAGATGTGGGAAGTGATCACCATTTAGTAGCAGCAAAACTAAAAGTGAAACTAAGAAGGACTGGACCAACAGTAACTACACAGAAAAGGTTTGACATCAGCAAATTGAAGGACCCCCTTACCAGAAAAGCTTTTGCGGCCGACATTAAGAAACGATATCAATTTGCCAAAAGCCAGGAAAAGACATTGACTGATGATATAGACCAGAATTTCAACGCCATTTCAACAATATATAAGGAAAGTAGAAAATCATGCTTAGGATTCAGGAAAGGAAGAAGCAAGACTGGATAACACCAGAAACACTAAACACCATAAAGATGAGAAAGGAAATGAAAAGAAAGAAAACAGAAGCGAAGTCCCCCAGGTTAAAGCAACTATATAGCGAACAGTACAGTCAGCTGGACAAGGAAGTTAAACGCCAAACCCGAGCCAACAAAAGAAATTTTCTAGACGATCTTGCAAGACAGGCAGAAGAGGCAGCACTGAGAAATGAACAAAGCACAGTATACAAAATAACTAAATTCATCAGCGGAAAACAAGGTGTAAACAATATTACATTAGTAAGAGATAAGCAAGGTAATCTCATCAAGACAGCAGAGAGACAGGAAACAAGATGGGCAGAGCACTTCAGAGAAACTCTGAACAAGGAAATACCAGAGACACAATTGAATGTTCCTGAGGCTGAAAACGATCTAGATGTAAATAAAGACATTCCACGAAAAGAAGAAATCACCACAGCAATCAAAGGGTTAAAGAACGGCAAAGCTCCGGGCCATGATAACTTAAATGCAGAGCTATTTAAGACACACCCTGAGCTAGCAGCAGAACTATTAGAACCACTATTTGCACAAGTGTGGAAAACTGGGACAACACCATCAGAGTGGAACAAAGGAATAATTGTCAAATTGCCCAAGAAGGGAGATCTTGCAGACTGCAATAATTGGAGAGGAATCACTCTTCTCTCAGTTCCCAGCAAAATACTAGGCAGGATAATTATACAGAGAATTTCAAAAGCAGTAGACTACAAACTGAGGAAAGAACAAGCAGGATTTAGAAAGAACAGAAGATGTGTAGACCATATATTCACTCTCAGGAACATTATAGAGCAGTGCTCAGAATGGCAAAGACAGCTTTACATAAATTTTGTTGATTTTGAAAAGGCTTTTGACAGCATACATAGGGACAGTTTATGGAAAATACTGAGGGCTTATGGAATTCCAAGCTGCATAGTGTCAATCATAAAAAGCCTCTATGCCAACTTTACATGTAGTGTTGGGCAGAGCAACCTAACCTTCGAGGTGAAGACAGGAGTACGACATGGATGCCCCTTATCAACCACTCTATTTTTAACAGTCATAGACTGGGTGATGCGCCAGACCACAGACGGCAGTCCAAGAGGAATAAGATGGACTACATTTTCTACATTGGAAGATCTGGAATATGCAGATGACATTGCACTGCTGGCACATTCACATCAACACATCCAGGAAAAAACGGATAGACTTAATAAATTTAGCCAGCAGGTGGGCTTAAACTTCAATTTAAAGAAGTCTGAGGTCATGACGTTCAATGTGAGCAACCCTGAGCCCATATCAGTAAGGAATCAGCAACTGGTACAGACAGATACCTTCACATACCTAGGATGCATAGTAACACCAGACGCTGGGGCAGGCAAAGACATCAACATCAGAATGAATAAGGCAAGAACAGCCTTCTTTAGCCTAAATAACATCTGGAAGTCCTCCCAATACAGCACAAGCACAAAATTAAGATTATATCAGAGTTGCGTGCTTTCTGTGCTTCTCTATGGTGCGGAATACTGGAGAGTCACAGAGAAGGAAATGTCAAAATTGTCCTCTTTTCACACAACATGCCTAAGAAAAATTCACCGCATCTTTTGGCCGAATACCATCACCAACCAAGATCTGCTTACTCGTAGCAAGCAAGAGGACATGCACACTATCATAGCTGGCAGACGCTGGAGCTGGGTTGGTCATGTCCTCAGAAGAGACCCCGATGCCATCACAAGAACAGCTATGCTTTGGACTCCTGAAGGAAAACGAAAGAGAGGCCGACCAAAAACAACTTGGCGGAGGACTGTTGAGGCTGAGATGCAAAGAATGAACCAGAGTTGGGGAACTGTACGAAGAATTGCCACCGACCGTGCAAAGTGGAGTAAATTTGTTGTTGCCCTACAAGACGCCACTAGGCGTGATGGCCACTGACTGCTTTGACGGTCGGTGGTTAAGGATCGAAGAAGAAGAAGAATAACTTTAAACGTGCTTACTAGCGTGTCTATAAAAAATCAGACCCGTACGTAAGAATCCCAAACACTTAACTCCCTTTCGAAAACATGACTTAACTATAATCAATGTCTCGCAAGGATTTACTTTCCATCTGCCTTTACAATCGCTAAAGTATACCCTCTTGTTAAACCTAGTTCATCAGATAATAGCAACCTTGGTAACTGTAGACCCATTTCTCTTATATCGTCGCTGTCCAAACCACTGGAAAAATTACATACACAAAACAGCAATAGAACACCTAGCCAATAATGACCTGCTAGTTGATAGTCAGTCGGAGTTTAGACCAAAACATTCATGCCACACAGCCTTAACAAAAATGATAGACAACTGGCATCTAAACATCAATAACGATAATTTATGTGCAGCAATCTTTGTAGACTTTAAAAAAGCATTAGATATGATAGATCACATTATTTTAATCAGAAAATTAGAAACAATGAAAGTAAATCTTAAGCTGTCGAAGTTAATTAAATCATTCCTGGCAGACAGACAACAATTGGTGTCTTAAATATAATTCTTTGTCCAACCCAACTGTTGTCGATATCGGTGTTCCTCAGGGCTCTATCCTCGGCCCTCTTCTCTTTGCCGTATACATTAATGATCTTCCTCTGCACATCAAATATTCATCCTGTGACCTGTTTGCCGAAGACTGTACTGTTTACATAGACTTACCATAATATTTTTTTCTCAAACCGGGACAATTTCGAGAGTTTGCTCGAAACAGAAATTGAGCGCCTTCTATGCGATTTTAGAAAGAGAGAAGTATATTCAGCTAAGTACTTATGATTCAAAAAGGCTAAGTAGTGGAATGGTTAACAAAAAACAACAATCATGTAGTAATAATTTTTAATTACTCTTAACTGAACATAACTTATTATTAAAAAGTTATTAATATTTTTCACTAACGTGAACTTTCTTTAAAAATTGTTTGTTATTTTTAATCGCGTCGAAAAATTCACTACAATTTAGTTCACAATTAACTTTGCAGCGCAATAAAGCTTTTACAGTTGGTTCAGCCATTCTACCTCTTTCTTCAGACCATATGTTATTCATTATTGAGAATACCCTTTCAACAGGTGCAGATGTGCCTGGCAGGCTGAAAATGTATTCTATAATTTGGACAAGATTGGGCAATGAAATGTTCTTTTCTTTGAAATGACTGAATAGTTGTGTCTATTTTTCTTCGCAACTTGTATTTTTCCAAATGTCACAGTTTGCAGACCAAAAACCTTTTGCAATCACCACTTCATCAAACAGTTCATCCAAGTTTATTGCACTATTTGCAAGTTTCATTATTTTTTTTCACCTGAAGCTTCAATTTCAAACCATGTTAATTCATCCAAATAAAAGATTCTGCTCCACCAAAACTGTTTTCCCATAGCTCAATGTAAGAAAGACATCGGTCATAACATTTTGTAAACTCTTGTAGGATTGTATTAATATTAATACTTCCATTATTTTCCAGTATTCTAAAAAGCTTTTTTGCTTCTTGAGGTTTAAATTTATTATCACGCCTTTCCTCAAGATTTTTTTTTCAATTTTCTAAGTTCACTGACAATATCAGTTGCACTTGCTTTTGTACTTTCCATAATCAAGGTAGATTTGTTAAACAATGTGAGTTGCCCTTGCACAAACCACAAATATATTTCACCACAATAATTATCAAAGAACTGTATTATCAACATTGGACAGTGTTCTTGTGAAATAAAATATGATTTCAGTCCCTCATAGATTTCAAGTATTCAGCCGATAGCTGGAAGTAGCGAAAGAAAACGGGTGTTGCTATGTTGAAGAACCTTTTTATACTCGACATCTACAAATTCACAGAACTCTTTTAGTTGAGTTACTCGAACCGTATAAATGTGGAAATATTTCTAAATTTTGACCACTAAAGCTTCTATTTCAATAGGTAGAACATCAACTGCAGTTTGAAGACAGTTGTGAACGATGTGAGCACCGCAACCAATGCCCACAATATTTCTTCCTAGTTCCTTCTTCACTCGACTGTAAATATTGTTTCCTCCTCTCCGTTTTACACCTCCAAAATTGGTATTGCAGTTATCTCCACAAAATCCAATATTTTTTGGGTTATATTATGGTTTTTGATAACTGACATTAAATAGTTTTTCAATATTTCTGCCGTTTCACCGGGAACTGATTGAAAGTCTAAAAGTTTAACTTTTACTCCACAATCTGGTACAAAATACCACACAACACATGGCACAGTTTTAATTTCTTTCCTGTTGGAAGCATCAATTGATATTGTCACAAAATTTGTTTTGTTTAAATCTTCACAAAGTTGCTGAAACAACAGTGGATCAATCACATTAACAATGACAGCTTCACATTTTGTTCTGGCTAGTCTAAACTTTGTATCAAAAAATTTTGATATCAATTTAGATGAACAATCGGCAGACTTGAAGCTGAGATTGTGAATAGCAACATGAAATGCAAAAGTTGCTTGTTTAGCAGCTGTTAAAAATTCTTTGTCACTGTTACGGTAGTTTATTGCAGTCGTCTGCTAGAGGTTGGCAGCATGTAATTTTAGGGGTTACAGCATTTAATATAATGTGAACAATTAGTATACTATTGAACGCTATACACCCGATCGATTTATGACGTGTTGGCGTCGGTAAGGTCACGCTGGGTGATTAGGTTACCGTACCCCTTTTTGTGTTGACCGTCGAACTGAATAGACGTGTCCTCTAATCCTTCCAGTGGTTGGGCATGATATTGCCGCATATCTGTTATTACAGTACGGACATGGGTCAGTCCAATATTATTATGAAGAGAGGAATTTATTGAGGTTAGTAAATTAACTAAATTCAAGGAAGGAAAAATGAATAGTCCATATTCGTTTATATTGCCAGACGCATAATCTCACTGTCGGCCGTTGAGTTTCACCAACCGCGCGTACATATAGTTATGACGTTCTGACTATAGTAATTCATATTACTGGACAAGGACTGAGATGCATAGATAGCATCTACGATGTAGGAACCAAATGTAATATATAATGTATTTTTTCCATGATCAATCTCTATGGATTGTCTTACGTGTCAAAATGTATATTAAAAATGTGTGGACTCGAGGAAGGACTTATTACGTCAATTGAAGTTCACAATTCAAGTATTGATATTGTTCACTACGTTATAACCCATATTCGCATGATCATCACCAAAAGCACGATGAAGAATAATTGAATGAACAAGAGAAACACCAAAGCAATGCAAAATGGCCAGAGATTAATAACTGATTTAATAATAATAAAAATGGAACAATATTCTACAAGATATAACCCAGTGTTAACAGAAGAGAAACCGGCCTGCAACCACTGCTGCAACAATAGCAGCAACAACTGGTGCTCAGTGTTGGGGAATCGAAAAAAAAATTTTCTGTGACCGAAATCTCATTCATAAGGACAAAAGTTGTTTACGATTGCAAGAAAATCACGTGATTACATAAATATGACATGACACGCATAACTACGAGAGGTCCATCTGACGTCACATAATCGTGTGTAGATACCCCACTTCGAAAGGACAACCTTCAACGCATTCCAAGTTTAATGCAAATTACAAGATCTAAGAAGACCGGAAGATGAAATACCGTTATCTGCCAACGAGGAGCAAGCAGTTCTAGACATTAGTCCAGCCCGTTGGTGAAAACAGCATCGATCGGATCATTAAAAATATAAGTCAAACTGTGACGGTTGTCATTGAACGAACACATTGCTAAGTCCATTTTGCCTTTTCGTACAGGCATGTTTAAATACGTTCAATGTATTCTTTGTTTCCCACTGTATGTTTTTGTTATTAACTTGTGGGTGGTTGGGGCGGCGGATTAAAACCAATTCTATGGCTCCCTGGATGCCCGAATTGATTTTAATTGTTCCTTAAGGCCGTTAAACAGTTACACTTAGCGAAGGACCCCATTGATGACTTCTGCCGATGGGCTTGTCTGTTCGTATTTGCCATTGTTTGACAATATATGTTAGCTGTGCAGTGTTGTAAATAAATGGTGTATTTGATCATATTCAGTTTTATTTTATTCAGTTTTGTATCATGTTTGTAACCTATCTCGTCAATCCTGACCTGACTATCTTTTATTTATGAATATGTATATTTTAAAGATTGTCTATGAGTCCATGTATACGTCATTATTTCTTGTGTACGTAGATTCAGTCTCCATTTGGTTTTCTCTTTGACCTCGCGATATTTCCGGTTTGTTCTGCTTAGTTTATAAATTCATTTTTTATTTGTGAAATGTCATTGTCGTATCGTACTACTGTTCTGTAATCCTTGGTTGATGAATTGTTTTGTTTGTCTTCATCTCATACATTATTCATATAATACTAATATTATCATTTGTTTAATAATAAGATTATAATTGAATTTAATTAATTTTTATGAAATTTGAGAATGAGTCAGGGACTTTGCATCAATTTGCAGTAGTGGTTCAACACACTAGTGATGCACTTTGGATATGATGACTGGGGCATAATAATATAATAGATATTGATAATTAAATATAAATTTATGGTCTGCCTTGAATATGACAGACATATTATATGTTCATTAGTACATTTTCCCAGTACTACATTCTGACTTAGCACATATCATTGATTGAATAACCTAATTATATTGGGACAATACCCATAATTATTAAATACTGATATTAAGTGCATGATATACGTTCAGCATCTTAAATAAATAAATATTATAACTATTTATGATATAGATTAGTAACTACATATAATATTATTACAAAATATTATATTTAATTGGTGGAACTTACAAATAAAAGTTCAAGAATATTATAATTATTTAGATTGACTATTCATACGTTGAGTAAGTACAAATAAGTACATAAATTCTATTGTTGATTACTATAGATCGGTTATTACTTACAAAATTAACGTCAAGAATGCTTAACTTTGATCATTTCATTAAAATTGGAAAAGATTGTAATAAAAAGGGAAGCACATAGAGAATTGCTTACGAGTTGATTGACTCAGTGAGTCATATATATATATAGTTACTATGGATATTTTTGATCATTTTCTCCGGGAGGGAGATAGATTACGTTTGGGGGGGTTGTAGCTGTGAGGAATATGCCATGGAACATTTTTTCATTCAAATGAGCGAGGATCTTAAGGAGTTTGCTTGGTGTAGGTGTAGATATGCCCCTTCACGAGAGAAAGCAGTGAGACTTTATAAATTATTATCCACTATTTTTTATGAGGAAAGTAAAATGAATACTCAGGACTGTAGTAGTGTTGAGTTGAACGAGTTAAAGAAAACCATAACAAAGCATAAGGGTAGAGAGATTACCCTTACTAATGAACTAATACAGCAAAAACAGGAATATGAGAAGAGGTTGTTAGCATTAGATTTTGAAAATGCTGTATTAAAGAATAAAATGACGGTGTTGATGGAAGATAATACTAAATTTCATGACTTCTCTCTTAGTCAGAAGAAAGAGTTAGAGGATGAGGTGACCTCCTTGAAACAGATGTTGGATGACCAGATAGGTAAGGTGAACTTTTCCACGCATCAATTGGAACTACTGCGTGAAGAGAATGATAACTTTATTATTGAATCTCAGAGAAGTAATGAGACAGTTAGGGGTTTATTTGATAATTTGAGATTAAAATTTGACAAGTTGAGGTCCGATCATGAATCTTTGATCTTGGAGTATGTTAAGTTTAAATCAGGAGGTGAGAATGGTGATATTGAATCTCACAAGGACAATAATACTTCATCCATGAGTGATGATTGTCTCATTGATGACAAAGTGACTGCATTAGAAGAATTACTCTTGAATGAGAAACAGAGATATGCTGAACTGGATAGGAAAACACAACAGATCTATGAACTGTCAACAGCATTGATCACACTCGATTCTTCATGGGATAATGAGAAGAATATAAACACTAACTTGTATAAAATGAATAAAAGGCAGAGGCAGCAGATTACATTACTGAATTCGGAATCTGTTAGATTGAGAAAAAGAGTTGATGGTTTATTGGATGTCGTATTGAGTAAGAAAATAGTGTTCAATAGAAGGGATGATAAACCTATTGCACGACATGCCGTCAATATTATGAGTGATACTAAGGTATCAACACACCCAGCGAACATTAGGAAATCATTTCGAGGCAAGTACACCTTCCCTCGACAACAGAATACTGCCAATTCTGAAAATAAATGTTGGCGACAGGATCAGATTATAACTGATCCTAAGAAAACTGTTGCCGTTGTCAACATTGACAAAGATGTTACGAAGAATAATATGGTGAAGAATAATGTTGGAGTTAGAAGGAACAGGGATAATGAATTTAAGACAAATAAGTCTAACAGCAAAGGTTTTACTTTGCCCAACCAATACATGTCTACGACATGTAGGAAACCTACTACGTTTGGTAATGATAGGTATCATCCTAAGTTCAGTCAGGATGATACCTCATCCAATAAATATACTATGTCTATGGCAAAGGAGAAAGTTCACTTGGTTTACAGGACAAAGAATACATATCGTCATTGTGCATAATTTCGTGACAATGATACTACATATATTGGGAAAAGTGCGTATTCTCGCACGGTGTTAGTGCGAAATCTGCCACAGGATACTACCTGGCGGGCACTTAGAAATTTTTTGATTATACAGCAAACGTTAAGTTTGTTCGTCTTCTGCCATCTGTCAATGGTCATAAGAGGGAGGCGTTGGTTACCCTCCGTAACAATCATGACGCTCGTTTGGTTATCGAGCGTGATGATGGTGTTTATTTTTATCACCATTATCTAAAATTACAACTAGTACCTGATTCTGCATGACGCAGATAAAATGTTACATTCACACATTAATCTTACTCTTTGATGACTCAGCATTGTCAGTCATCATTTCTGGTCTTTCATAATCATCTATCCTAATATATACCCTTCAAAAGAAGTTAAGGACCATTTTTATTAAGGGTGCTAAGTGAAATGAAAATAAAAAATAAAAACACAGCACAACTGGGCAAAGCGCTGCTGCAGTTTGACAATAACTGAATGAGATACTGCCAGCCTCTGAGTGACATTTTGGACAGTAAGACCTTCCTGCAACCACGCAATGGCTCTTCCTTTATCCACAACACTCAGCTTTCGTCGTTGAGGCATATTGTTGTGCAATGGTTATGCAGCACTTGTGTTGCTTACCAAGACAATTTTGTGAGTACAACTCAAGACCAACACTATAGTCTCCCACATGCATCACGCAATTTTGGAATAGCAGGTATTTTTTTCATGCCCAGACATCATTAAAAACACCCACATTTTGGGTCTCATTAGCATTTTTTCAGCGTGCTTGCTGAGCTGAATACTAGACACACGGTATGCTGGTGGCCCATGCAGCACGTGTTGAATGTTTGTCGTTCGAGAAAAATCAATGTCAGATTAATTGCTTATGAAATATAATTTTTATAATATTTGGGTCATTTTCACCTACTGGTCCTTAACTTCTTTTGAAGGGTATAGATTGATTTATTGATTTTTTCTTCTCGAGAAACATTTTTGTTTCTTGACATCTTCAAATTTGTACACATGTTTTCTGTCTTATTTGTTTTTTAACCATGCCTACAAGAAACAGTAATGTGGTTATTGGTATTAACTATGCTCAGCCCAATACAGCATAAGTTAACTTGTCATCTATCACGGCTGTCTTGTCATCGTTGTTTAATAAAAAAAGACATGCCGGTGAAGGTGACATGGACTAGTGAATGTGATAAAATATTTCGTAAAATAATTGATATCTTCTCACATCCACCTATCTTGAGACTACCTGATGCTTCCAAAAAGTTTATCCTCTGTACAGATGCGAGTAATTACGGAATTGGCGCTTGTTTGCTCCAGTACCATGATGACGTCCTCCATCCCACATTGTACGTCTCACGGAAACTTAAGCCACCAGAAGTAAAATACTCCACAGTCGAAAGGAAGTTACTAGCTGTCATCTGGGCGATCACAAAGCTCGAGAAGTTCTTACTAGGAGCACCTTTCTTGATCCAAACGGATCAGAAGGCGATGGCATCACTACGTCGTGCTAATCACAAGAGCCCGAAGCTGACAAGATACGCCATTCTTCTTCAGCCGTTCAACTTTACAATCGAGTATATTTCAGGAACAGAGAACATCGTCGCAGACGCACTCTCCAGAAATCCTTTGGATGTCAAGTGATTAACACTGACACTCTTCGAATACATCAACCGAAATTACGTTTCACAAGAGACTAAATCCTATCGTTGAAATCTCGACATGGAGATGAACCTTCGACGATAATTCAAATAAATAATTATTGGAGACATACGTTATACGAAATGAACCAAATCAAGAGACAAGGTGTTCGTATTTACGCTGGGACTTTGGTTAGTGTCCAATCAGGATAAAACTATTTGAAACAATTTCGGAAATAATACGTGAAGTCCAGTCGAACTAATTTCGGTATGTGACATGACTTAATGGACGTTAAGAAGGTCTACATTTATTCTGAATCAGAACACTTGAACAGTTTTTTCTAATGGGAATTCACAAGGATCTGGACTACGGATGGATCGTCATGTCCAATGTTAATTAATTTTAACTTAGTAGTTAAAGTAATGGAAATTAAAATGAAATGTGAAAAAATAAATAAAAAAATGAAATATGAAAATAATGAAAGACAGAAAAGAAAGCTCACACGATTCTTACATAATATTCTTAGATGTAATTATGAATTACATAATTATATTGCATATTTGATAATTATGTTGACACATTACATACTAGTTTATTATTTATTTAGTTAAATTAGATAGGTATTAACCACTTAACGCACATATAATTAATGTCAAACACACATAACTAAGTTAAATTTATACGTTATTTTCTTTCTCTACTTTACTTCTCATTTGGTTTTTTCTTTCGTTTCTTTTCTCATGACATCGTCTTTCATTTTCTTGCATTAGATTTTCAATAACTTGATTCTTAATACACGCTTAATATAATTAATTAGTTTAATTTTAATTAGTTAGTTTAGTCTTGACATGGCATTTCATTACGACAGACTTTAAGTTAATTAAGTAATTAAATATCAGCATTACACATTTTCTTTTAGTGAATATAACATTTATGTATAACATTTATGTATAACATGATCGTTAGTATATGATATGACTGTTAGTTAGTCGACACGACCACGACACTGTTCTAGACAGAACATCGTAGGCCATATGTCGCATTTTTTGTTAACTGTTTGAGATTATTCAGTCAGATAAGTTTTTAAAACAAAAATCTATCGAATAGATTTTTTTTCCCCCGGTGGACAGGGAATTGTTACGGTAGTTTATTGCAGTCGTCTGCAAGAGGTTGGCAGCATGTAATTTTAGGGGTTACAGCATTTAATATAAAATGAACAATTAGTATACTATTGAACGCTATACACCCGATCGATTTATGACGTGTTGGCGTCGGTAAGGTCACGCTGGGTGACTAGGTTACCGTACCTTTTTTTGTGTTGACCGTCGAACTGAATAGACGTGTCCTCTAATCCTTCCAGTGGTTGGGCATGATATTGCCGCATATCTGTTATTACAGTACGGACATGGGTCAGTCCAATATTATTATGAAGAGAGGAATTTATTGAGGTTAGTAAATTAACTAAATTCAAGGAAGGAAGAATTAATAGTCCATATTCGTTTATATTGCCAGACGCATAATCTCACTGTCGGCCGTTGGGTTTCACCAACCGCGCGTACATATAGTTATGACGTTCTGACTATAGTAATTCATATTACTGGACAAGGATTGAGATGCATAGATAGCATCTACGATGTAGGAACCAAATGTAATATATAATGTATTTTTTCCATGATCAATCTCTATCATGGATTGTCTTACGTGTCAAAATGTATATTAAAAATGTGTGGACTCGAGGAAGGACTTATTACGTCAATTGAAGTTCACAATTCAAGTATTGATATTGTTCACTACGTTATAACCCATATTCGCATGATCATCACCAAAAAGCACGATGAAGAATAATTGAATGAACAAGAGAAACACCAAAGCAATGCAAAATGGCCAGAGATTAATAACTGATTTAATAATAATAAAAATGGAACAATATTCTACAAGATATAACCCAGTGTTAACAGAAGAGAAACTGGCCTGCAACAACTGCTGCAACAACAGCAGCAACAGTCACATGGATCGGCACTTTTAAAATATGACAATATTTTTGAGGAAGTTCCTGCCGCTGCTAGACTAGCCTTATGTCTCGCACATTTCAAGTGATTTTTGATGTCCGAACGCCCACCATGAGCCACCGAAAATTCTGAAGAACACTGTTCGCATTTCACTTTGTCAATATGACCACAAACCTTTTTCAAAAACGGATAATCCTTTCTTAATTCATCCGTAAATACACAGTTTCTTTTTGGCATTTTGGGGGTTAAATTAATTTAATATACAGTACAAAATAATCGCAAACAACACGCCGAAAACAAACACCGACTTGCGTAAATTACCTACGCAATCTGACAGAACTCAACTAAGATTGCGCATGCGTGGCGGCTGCGCAAATGACTTGCGACGCTGCGTACTAGGGCAGTGTTAAAGTCGGGTTTTCATGTTGCCTAATTGCCATTTTCCGATGCTGCACTTTTTGATTTCGTGTATATTCGGCACTTTTTGATTTTTTCCAAATAACCGGGACAAAATGACCAACTGGCCGGGACGCCGGGACCATACCTTCAAACCGGGACAGTCCCGGACAAACCGGGACGTATGGTAAGCCTATGTTTACACTAGTGACAAAATTTGCACCTCACTAGAACTATCTTCACAAACGGATACACATAATCTTTTTAAGTGGAGCAACGAGAATCGGATGCAAATAAATATTAGTTAAACGAAATGTATGTTAACATCAACCAGACAAAAACTATAAAACTCGCAGAAAACAACACTTCAGCTCTACACTGGAACATCACTAATTCAAAACGTAAATGAACATAAAACTCAAGGTCTAACTGTTGACCAGCACCTAAGTTGGAACTCACATGTAAGTGCACTCACAAAGCTAACGGCACAAAAAGTTTACCAATTAGCCAAAATCAAACACTTCCTGGATGAGGGGGCAAGGACACTGTTCTACACATCTCATAAACAAACATACTGATAAAGGGTGAAATCTTGGTATATACAATGGTGATAAATTATATCCCTCTTGATGTGATTAGACTGTTGTAGTACATGCGCCCACACAGAGCAGATGATAAATAGGTTAGCTCTGTATTGTCCCTATGTATAAAGTCTGTAGTGAGTGGTATGAAGGGTACAGTCACTCACCCTGTACTGTCAAGCATAGATCAACGAATCAGACTAGTGTTCATTTCCAATTGACAGCACATCATTTATTTACACAGCAACATCAATCCGATACGATACACTACACAGGTACAACAGGATACACAAAAATCAATAATAATCAATTGCGCAGAATGTTACAGCTGTTCAGTATGATGTAAACCCTGTTTACATCGCAGTTCTAATGTTACATCAGTAAATTCACCAGAACGACTGCTGACACTGCAGTTACAAAACCCGCCACACAGGCGTATATCTATAGGACTCCCTCAACGACTGCATACCCCTGCAGTTAACAAAACGCCATACAGGCTTGAATCTATATATACTAGCAGTTCTAATGTTCCACCAGAACGACTGCTGACACTGCAGTTACAAAACGCCACCCAGGCTTAAATCTATATATACTCAAAAGACTGTCCTCTCTGTAGTCTATAAGTAATCTGGCCTACACAACTCCCGGCCTTATAATCTCCAGAAAACTCTCCCTCCATAAGGAACAATGGCCTTACTATCTCCTAGCGCCGTTCCTGCACAATAGAAATCTATCAGGGAGGTAAATATGATCCAAAACATCGGCCTGTATACACCAAGGCCTCAGAACATGTCCTTAACATAAAGTACACCTTATCTTCCCTTATCACATCTTATCTGCAGATTTATCACATCTTATCGGCAGATAAACACACCTAAATAGGCAAGTACTAGTACACCTCGAAAAATGGCCAAATATCGTTCCCTTACACTACCCTTGGGAACACACACAAGATACAGGGCTGACTCTCCAGTCACCCGCCCAAACTTAGACTGCCACGGGATGACACATCTCCCGCACAAACAGACACCGGACTCGGCTGTTCACGGACTCCCCGTGAGCTATTCACAGCCGGCCGAAACCAGTACAGAATAACTACATGACCAGCGCTCACACGCTTTCTGTACACACTGTTTTCTAACATATAAATGTTTAAACAACTCACAATTAAACCAGCTAACAAGTGCGACAACCCTGAATTCACACTGTATAATCAGTATAGTACGTATCACTCCCCTTTGACCTTTACAGTTACCACCCGGTCCGGAGAAAAAAATGATTTATCATTTTTTTGAAAAAACTACATCACCGACAAATGAGGGGTCAGCTAAGCTCTAATATATGCTTACAACAATAGTTTTATGATAAGGTCAAAATAATACATCGCCAAATAATAAAGCAAGTGTACAATAAACAAATTACCCATAATAATCTGCTAAATACACCGAAATAATCATTTACAAACAAAGTTAAGTATTATTACTGTAGACCAAACATGACACAATAAATAGGAAGTAAAGTCAAGATCAAACAAAAGAAGCATGATCAGCAAAGAAAATCAACAAAGAAATCGAAATAGGAAGAAAGATCCATAATACCTAATTGTAACAATTAAGCTAATCATTTCCTTGCATGAAATACATAGAACTGTCACTAATAATTACATATACTAATCCATATTACAATACGTAAGAATACAAAGTATGGAAGTATAAGAAGTGTAAGAAGTGAACGTATACAACTAGTATCAAGTAACATTAAGATGAAACATGGAAGCATAACCAACGTATAGACCGCTTCCAAAGAAATGTAGTGAAACGAAGAATCATTCGAAAAGGAAGAAGGGAATTCAAAAGATGAATGCATAGAAAAACGACAACAATACATCCCAATAACAATCCAAGTAACTAACGCATAATAAATAATTTTAGCTAAATTACAAAACTTATACATAACTAAAATGATTTATCACAGACATCACACAAAAAAGTGCGATATATAAAATTATCACAATCTCAAAACAAAACAAAAATTACTATTTTAAATGGAATATCAACATATATTATTACACCTAATTAAGCGCTTTGGCGCAGAAAAAAATATAACAATGTCAAAGAAAAATACATTTCAAAAAAAAAAAAAATTACAGTACAAAAAAAAGTTTTTTTTTTAAAGCTAAGTTAAATAAAAATAGTATTTTAATTTTTTCTAGATTAGATATATAACTAATATACCAAAATGAAATCATCTTTAACCAAATGAATGACATCTAACAAAAAAGAATTCCAATTCTTAAGTAGACTCATAATAAACACATACTAGTTTAAACAAAATTCAGCAGAAAAAAACACATGGCAAAAAAAATACCAGAAACCAATGTTTCAAAATATGTTTACAAATACAAATACAAAATCATAACTAACACATACATAATACATACATATGTCTCCGACTATATAAGGAAAAGACGATGGTCATATATCGGTCATGTCCTACGAATGCAAAACAACAGAATACCACTACAGGCGCTCACTTGGGTTCCTGAGGGTAAGAGGAAAAAAGGAAGACCAAAAGAAAAAAAAAACACTCAGAAGAACAATAATAAGAGAAGGAAGAACGTTGGGCCTAAATAATGTGCAAGAGCTAAGAGGAGTGGCGTCACAACGAACAACCTGGAGAGCACTGGTTTCTGCCTTATGCGCCGTGTTTGGTGCTTAAAGAATTTATTATTATTATTATACATACAAGTTTAGTTTCAAAATTACATTTCACAACACAATAGTTACTGCATATAACCTCTGTATATGGTAATATTAATTAGACATAACACCAGAATAAAAGAAAAGAAAAAATAAATTTAATGAATAACAAGACTCTCTGAAACAACTAACGCATATTCGACGCTAATGAGTTTGTGCATAGGGCTGGCAAACTCATCAAATCCAAAATTATCCCAAGAACCAACGCTGCAAAACATATCAATGTTTGATGAATTAACTATCATTGCTTCAACTTCACAACGTAGCACCTATGGTCATACATAATATGGTCTAAGTGGAATAGTCTTCTGACTAGCGTATGAAAAAAATCACAAATCCACAATCTCATTACAAAAATTAAAGATAAGTCACTACAAAGTGATATGTCATCATTTCATTGCAATCATAACACATGCAATGTTTATCAACAAAACAATCATGTAAATAATGACAGAGTCACAACAGTGCATACCTATGAACATACACAATACCTAAGACATTATGTAATGTAAGTTACTATACAATACAGTAATTCATTAACCAAAAAATAAATTAAGTGTAAAAAACACTATAGCAATCTTAAACTAACTCCTAAACAAACAAAAAAAAAAATAAATAGGTCACAAATCCGCGGTCCTCGATAACATTCTGTAAACCGCACGGGGTAACGTCATACAACACCGTGTCAACAGACTGGCTGGGTTGCGCTTGACTAGACACCTGGTCACAGGTTGACCCACATTCCTCTCACAGTAAAAAATAACTTCGGTGCGAAGATTCTTAACAAGCCGAATACTGTGGGAAAATATAAATGAAAATGTCTATTTCAATCAACTTGTGAGATTTATTGAAGTAAAACGGAAAGTTAGTCTTACATTTACCCAAACGTGTGGCAGTGAAAACGTCTGGTTTCTATATGATGCCATCATTTCCTCGTCACACAGCAGATAACACAGAAGGATAAGACATCCTTACAGAAATGAAGGTCACCACAACAGTAGGCTGAAATAAAATCCTACTTACACACAACAAGATATTCTCTAGAACTCAAAATGCATAACAAGCAGTAGTATTTGAAACAATACCCTTACTGTTACCTTGTCTATAACCAAGTTTGTTCTTTTGTTGTGCAACATTATTATGATTAGTATTTCTACTTCTATAAAAATATCTAACCGATGGATTTTGTTGTGTTCTAGAATCATCATTATAAGGCTGATAACCTTTATTGTAGTTATTTCTTTCACCACAACTGTTTCTATTCTCCTTTGTGACAATATGCTTACTAAATTGATCAGTACCAGTGATAACAAAATTCTTATGGTTATCAACATGTTGAGTTTTATTTTGGGTACAAGTCTTACTAATAGCTTTGTCCCTTATTATCTGTTTATCAGTATTTCCATAATCAGAATAATGGTTGGTCTTTTTAGATCTGCCTTGAAATTTATCTCCATTTTTTTTTGCAATCTATAGAACTGACTGTTATAGCAGAATTATCTTTGCTGGCCTGACGCCACGAGTCAGTAATGTTACCAGAAGTAGTACGTGGGAAATTGTATTTGCCACGTAGTGATCTCCGTCCATCATGTTCGACTTTCGTCTCAGCTTGTGTAAAGGGCTGGCTTCTTGCTTGTTTTATTTGGTGATAAACATTCTGTCTACCTTTGTCAACATTGACAGTAGACAACCCCTTTATGCCTAAAATCACATCTACCAAACCATAAACTCTATTTCTCAGATCACTAATCTCAGCATTTCTAAGTGAGATGTCTTCAGTTTGTTTCTTAATTAAGTTATTAGATGTTAAAAGCTTACTCTTCTCCTGCATGAGTAATTTCTCAATATCAGTCATTTTCCTTTTGTACATCGTTAACTCTTCTAATCTCTCCTTATCATCATTTTCTCTATTTGTTCTCCTCTGTGGTTCCAATTTCATTAATCTCTTCTTTTGCACGTCTTCTACCTGTGGCTGAAGAAGGGCCACCTGAGCCTGAAGCCCAACTTTAGCAGCTTGTGCTCTCAACTCATTAATCTTCTCGGAAGATACGTTATTCTTTTCCTTCAGTTGGCTACTGAGAATATCATTATCATTCAACACATCATGGAGCATATCTATATACTTCTTCTCACTTACATTGCTATCAATCTTTAACCTCTCATACATTTCTCTCTTATTTTCAATCTCCTGCTTGAGATTACTAATCTCGCCATCTTTAGTTCCTATTTGAACTTCTAAGTTTTTAACTTTACTGCATTCAGAGTCTAATGCTGCTTTCACACTAGCAAGCTCCAAGTTTGATTTCTGTAACTCACTTGTGAGCCTAGACACTGTTTCTTGAAGTTTATTCTTTTCAGCACTATCCTGTAAAAACTTATCACTTTCCTGTAAAGCACTCTGTTTGTTTACTTTTGTTTGTTTCTCAATATTCAATTCCCTTTTATGCAGGTCAGAAACACTGTTGTGGATTATCTTGAATATACTTTGCACAATATGTCCGTGTTCAATCTCTATATATTGTTGCACAAACACACGAATGTGCCGTAGCAAATCAACCAAATCCCTAGCCATTACAAAATTACAAACTAACTTAAAGTTATGTTCAGCAAATGACTCTAGGGATGCTGACACATTAATCAAAAAATCCTCCATCACCCATGCTCCAAGTCTTGGGCCTCTCAATCCCTTTTTATCTCTTCCTACCACCAATGCATACTCCAACATAGGCCTCATATCGCCTGGATTAATGTCACAATCCATGGTGATTCAATCGTTGAATGTACTATATTTTTTTAGACCACTTATAATTCTAATAAGGTTATGTTACATAGCAACAATCAATTATGCACTAAATACTATATTAACCAGTTAATATAATTCATAATGAGCAATATGAGAAGACTTGATAGCATACATACATAAACACAGTTTCCACAACAACGAACACCACTTATCTTGCAAATAGCAAAAACGTCCTTCTTTTCTTGTTACAATCGATGGGCATCAGATGACACACCACAAGCAGACTCCCATGTCAACTCTCACTCCACCTTGACACAGCATGCTATGTTGTCGTAGACAGCACAGGAAACTGGAAACTGGAAACAGTATGCTATGTGATCGTACACAGCACTGGAAACTGGAAACAGTATGCTATGTGATCGTACACAGCACTGGAAACTGGAAACAGTATGCTATGTGATCGTACACAGCACTGGAAACTGGAAACAGCGCAAGTTACCCACTTGTTCCCTCTGTCGTCGCGAAGGTACACTGTCTGTCACTCTTGTTGGAAAGAGCTACTTGATATTTCGCACTTGCATATAAAACTGGAACATACTGTAATTCTCATAATGCTGATATCGCTGATGATGATGAATCAGGACAGGTCGCCATAACCATGTCAAAGTTTACTTGAAAATTTCACTCCGAAGCGTAGAACTGGAAACGTTGCGAAAATGTCCTATGGAGGCATGTAAACACAAGACGCTTCACCGTGTCACCGATTAAAGGTCATGAGTGACACACAACTGTCTGTGTATTGTAGAGGCGTTGCCGATTACAGGTCACGATCAACACAAAAAAATTGTAGAAGATTCGCCTTTGTTTCTTAACAATGTAGAAGTAAGAAAAGGCGTTATAAATCCAAGTCACGCCCACATAGGGCTATTCATTGCTCTTATAACCTTACCATGATACTGATAAAGTCTGATGCTCTTATAACGCGAATTCGTGGTCATTACGCCCGAAAGGTTGGCCCACCACTGATAAAGGGTGAAATCTTGGTATATACAATGGTGATAAATTATATCCCTCTTGATGTGATTAGACTGTTGTAGTACATGCGCCCACACAGAGCAGATGATAAATAGGTTAGCTCTGTATTGTCCCTATGTATAAAGTCTGTAGTGAGTGGTATGAAGGGTACAGTCACTCACCCTGTACTGTCAAGCATAGATCAACGAATCAGACTAGTGTTCATTCCAATTGACAGCACATCATTTATTTACACAGCAACATCAATCCGATACGATACACTACACAGGTACAACAGGATACACAAAAATCAATAATAATCAATTGCGCAGAATGTTACAGCTGTTCAGTATGATGTAAACCCTGTTTACATCGCAGTTCTAATGTTACATCAGTAAATTCACCAGAACGACTGCTGACACTGCAGTTACAAAACCCGCCACACAGGCGTATATCTATAGGACTCCCTCAACGACTGCATACCCCTGCAGTTAACAAAACGCCATACAGGCTTGAATCTATATATACTAGCAGTTCTAATGTTCCACCAGAACGACTGCTGACACTGCAGTTACAAAACGCCACCCAGGCTTAAATCTATATATACTCAAAAGACTGTCCTCTCTGTAGTCTATAAGTAATCTGGCCTACATAACTCCCGGCCTTATAATCTCCAGAAAACTCTCCCTCCATAAGGAACAATGGCCTTACTATCTCCTAGCGCCGTTCCTGCACAATAGAAATCTATCAGGGAGGTAAATATGATCCAAAACATCGGCCTGTATACACCAAGGCCTCAGAACATGTCCTTAACATAAAGTACACCTTATCTTCCCTTATCACATCTTATCTGCAGATTTATCACATCTTATCGGCAGATAAACACACCTAAATAGGCAAGTACTAGTACACCTCGAAAAATGGCCAAATATCGTTCCCTTACACTACCCTTGGGAACACACACAAGATACAGGGCTGACTCTCCAGTCACCCGCCCAAACTTAGACTGCCACGGGATGACACATCTCCCGCACAAACAGACACCGGACTCGGCTGTTCACGGACTCCCCGTGAGCTATTCACAGCCGGCCGAAACCAGTACAGAATAACTACATGACCAGCGCTCACACGCTTTCTGTACACACTGTTTTCTAACATATAAATGTTTAAACAACTCACAATTAAACCAGCTAACAAGTGCGACAACCCTGAATTCACACTGTATAATCAGTATAGTACGTATCACTCCCCTTTGACCTTTACACATACCTAGACTATTGTTCCACAATCTGGGATGGTTGTTCCATATCCAACACTAAAAGGCTTCATTCACTTCAAAAACGTGCAGTGCGCCTAGTTGCTGATAAACACCAAACACTTACTTAGTCGTTCCCTTTCTACCGTGAGGTGTAGAGGTAACACCAAACACATTGTATAGATCTATATAACTATCTTAAAATATTACCCCTTAGAAAGCGCTTCCTATTTAACAAAGCTAAATTCGCTCACAAAATCTTGCCACAGAATGCTTCAACGTATTTGTGGCTACTTTGAAAAACATAGTCAGCGCTTAAACCAGTTACAGGTACCCAAGCCCAGGCTAGATTTGTACACGAAGAGCTTGGCTTACTCAGCTGCTCATCTTTGGAACAATCTTTCACACGACCATAAAAACGTGCATAGTCCCTACTCATATAACCGTAGACTGTTCAAATACATTATGAGTGCGGATTCTATGCCGCCCTACGGGATTATGTTTGGAATTGTTATCTAATATACTGTATGGAGAGTCTGATGATCTAGTTTTTCATTTTAATATATCTATGAGGAATTACGGTGATTTTATTTGCAACAGGCCCCATGTCTCTTCTCCTTGCATTATTTAAGTTTTTTCTAGGAGGGATTACATGTAATCCACCAGAGATTTCTTCTCTTTGTAGTATTTTCCGTTTTTTCAGAAGGAGGGGATTACGGTGGGATTTTTATCTTATTCGTTTTGTTTTCTTCTCTGTGAAAAATAATGGTGTTTGGTCTTTTTCTGTAGATAATGTATTACGTTTCAAGAGGGACGGTAGGTTTTAGACTCTAGACTCGCACCAGTTTTCTTTCCCATGAAGAAATCGCGTTCATGTAGTAATTTCTTGTGTAACATAATGGCGGGGCATTTTATTTCTGTAGCAGTGAGTGCGTCCGTAATTATAAGGAGGGGTAAATTATAAGACTGGGAAAAGTCCACGAAACCCGCATCTACGCAATGCAAAAGTTGGGGCTGGGTGTGATTTAAGCGCGTAGCTCAGTAAGTAATGGAATTTATTCCGGTTACTCTTACGTTCTAAATTTAGCTATGACCACGGGCTATTTTTAGATTTCGCGGCATGATGATTGGATCAGAGAGTGACCCGATAAAGAAAAAAGCCACGCAATGACTCACGCTTGGCGTGGGTCGGCCTCAGTTTCTGTAATACATACTCGCGTTTAATAATGCAGAACTCTCTCTGATTTTAAAACTTCAAGCCGTGAAAATCAACGCCTGTATTCAATATACCTTGTACATAGTTGTCTGCTCTACGGAGAAATTCGACTTGGGTAAATATAAAGTTAATTAAGCTAAGATAGTCTGTAAGATTTCAGAACTCGTAGTATAGGTTTCTTCAGGAAGTTTTATTTTATATTTCGTAACAGAAGTGCCATCTTATCGAAATAATAATATTGTAGGGGCATAAATTATTTCTATGATAAATAGAAAACTTTAGGAGTGTGTAAAGATTTGAGATATTAAAAGTGTCACAATCGTGAGGTACGATGCATGTAACTTCACTGTGATTTTTAAGGATTGGGAGTTGGGAGCCGCGCTAGCGTAGTGGTTACAACACCGCTCTGGCGAGCGGGTGATACAGGATCAAACCCGGGCGACGGCATTTGAGGATTTTTCGTCGACCGGGATTTGTACTGGATTAACTCGAGACCTGGCGAGGACATTTGAAGGAGTGTCGTCGACCAGGGACTGGCGGCTCCTGAGCCGACCCAGCTGCAATGGGTACCTCTGAAATCGGAGAGTATTTGCCTGAATGGCGAAAGACACTTGTCTCTGTACAAGAAATAAAGGGATACTCACGTAAAATCAATGTCAGGTTAGACATAAATAATAACCTGAGATTTCGCCTCGAGTATTAGCGGGCGTACGAAAAAAAAAAAAAAGGATTGGGAGCGGGTGTACGTGAGTGCTAGTTGTGTATTTTTCTAACGGGGGTAATTTGATAACGTAGTGTCAGGAACAGGGGAGATAGGGGTGTATTTATTTTCTGAGATAGGATTTCAGTTCCTTAAGAGATATATCTATATATAATTTTATAGGAATCGGGTGTAAATAATATTACCGGCATGGGCATGACGATTTCCTAATATTTGATATTAGCAGAGTAAATACGCTAGGTATTTGTGTGAATTATTTAAGTATTCTTTAAGTGTGTGTAGATTACCTACGGGCTATTTTGGTAACGCTGTTGAATAAGAGAGAGTGAATTTAACAGGTCTGATAGAGCATAGGTAATTCTGTATTTACTACGTGTGGGTAAATCATACATTTTGAAGTCAGCAGTTACGGGTCTAGAAGGGATTTAATTAGTCTTAAAATAGAGATATGTATTTATAGTGGTAAAATTCATGGAGACGGGAGGTTATTCTTTCTAGAGAAGTTTAGTTTATTTTGGTTTAGCGAGAACTCACCTCGATCATTGTTAAATAAGTAGGGCCAGGAATTTTACCGGCGTTAGGTTTCGTTCAGGGGTTGAAATGTTATGACGGCTGACTGGGCAGCCAGCATGTAAGTCATTAAGTCAGCTGAGTCTGCAGATAGGGGTTTTCCGATAGGGCAGCATTTGATGACAAGTAGAGGTAGCCATATTTACATATAGCGTGGGCGATAAGAGAGAAGGAGAGAGGTGTTTAATTATGGGAGTTAAGGGTTAAAGATATGAAAATTTGATGTGTGGTATATCTGTTGTTATTGTTTGTTCCACAGCCAATATTTTCACGGTAGCTAGGGGCGTCAGTTTGTCCTACATCATGCCAGAAGTCGTCGGCCTTCTCAGGAGAAGAAGAGTCGAGGCAGCGCCAGAAGAAAAAGAGGAGTGGGGACGCGGTGATCACCGGCGCAAATTCTGTTCTGCACCAGAGAGAGAAAGAACAGGTCGCTGGAATCGATGCCTTCTCCAGAAAGAATGAATTTCTTAACAAATCCTGAGCGCTACGCTCATATACGCACACACCGAACCTAGGCACTGGGCCTAGAGGTGTCGT